>JZKD02S1593910.1:0-42289 GCA_000966675.3 Picea glauca
AAAAAATTAAAAAAGGAAAACACCCTAGCTACCTAAGTGCTCCCTCCTAGTGATCTATGGTGGTGTTTGACTTAATCTAAAGGTGTTTCCCCTCCTCCTCACTCAACCCTCACAAACCCTAGACTACCAAAAGCCTAAAAGTGCACTCCCCTTGAGATGAGCACTTATATTGCATGTGTGACACTTGGAACACATCCAAGAGGGGTCTCTCTCCTCTCCCGGGTATAAAATAATGCCTACCCCTCCCTCATTCCACATCTATTCTCAGTGTACTGTTACTATACCCAAATCTCTCCCACTCTCCTCTCTCTCTCTTCTTGTTCTCATTCTTTCTTCTCAAGCTTGTAGCAAGTACTTGCTCAAGCTTGCTTCTATTGGAATAAAAGAAATCTTTGGAGGATCCATGGTGCATTGAGAGTCTTCTTGGTGTCATCTTGTGCTACATTGGAGGTGATATTTTCTTTGGTTTCTTTTTTGTGTATTCATTTGTTATAGATCTAGAGTATTAAGGCCAAGCAAAGTATTTTGCTTGGATAGATCTATGATAGTAGTATTGTAGATCTAGTGAGTATTTGCTCTGATTCAGCAAAGTATTTTATTTTATCAATAAATCTACTCACATAATCTCTTTTTTGTAGCTTTGTTTCATGAAATTTATAGGCCACCAAAGGGTTTTGTGAACAAATTTCAGATCTGGAAATTTATCCCTTCACTCAACTCAAACCTTTTTAAAATTCTGTTCTAATTTTCTAAATATTTCCATTCATTTTTGGGGCATTCTAACTCTCTTGAATAGGTCAACAAATCATATTTACTTGCTGATTTTTTGCACAAAAAATTTATGTTATTACTGACAGAAATTATTTCAGTTTTCTGGTCATTTTTGCAGCTTTTCCAACAAGCTTTGCTTGCTGGTTCTTTTGTAGGTTTGCATCAGAAAAGAGGAGGTGCTACCCATTTGGTGCCATAAAACTTCAAGAAAAGACCTCCCAAGTTGGGGTATTTGATACCTAACTCTCCTCTCCTCTTCTATCATTGTAAGCAGACCCAAAGAGAGTCTCTTGGGCTTGCATTTCTTTCTAAGTTTTAATTTTCTGCAATCTATTTTGTTAATGTGTCTACACCTTGCATAGTGGATTGGCCTAGCCACCCATGCAAAATCATAAGGCTAGGAGATAGATCTATTTTCTGTTTTGTTTATGCATTTGAAATTTGCCCCACTTGTCCTTAAGGCAAGGTTGAGAGGCTAGGAATCTCTTTCTTTTCCTTTTCAAGTTATTTGTTTATTTCATTCACCCACTTGGGCACAAAACCGATAGGCTTGTCCTCCATCTTGTGTATTTGTTGAAGTTGCAAATAGTTAGTTGTTTTTCCAAGTTTATTTTACTTTCCGAATTTACTTTGCCTACACCCTGCATAGTAAATTGGCCTAGCCACCCATGCAGTATCGTAAGGCTTGTCTCTGGTGCTAATCTGTTAATAGTTGTTTCTACCATTTAATTTGATTTATCTCCTTTAAAGTTCATTGGTAATACTTCACATAGTTAGAAGCATCTTTATCTTGGTTAAATATCTTGTATAATCTCATGGAAGAAATCTTTCTTTTTCAATTTACTTATGTTGGATCTATAAGCACTTTTCATTTCATTTACTTGGAAGCTCTATCTCCTTAAGAATTTTCACTACAAGTAATTTTATTGCTTAATCAATTAACTTGTAGCTTTAGGGGGGATAAATTTATCTAGTCTAATTAGGCACCCTTTACTGGTACAACTTTTTCCACCAAAAAAGAGGCTTGTGGAGGCCACATGGGGTGCTAATCAGGGATGACTTCACGGCACTAGGTGTCCCCCTTGTTGAGCGCCCAAGTTTTCCGGGTTGACCTATGGAGCTAGGGTAAGGCCTTGTTTTCTTTGCTTCTTGAGCACCCAACAATCATTTTGGCCAAAGCGGTAAGACTATAGAGCTAGTCACATAGTTTAGGTTGGCTTCCCTTTAGTTTAGGCCCCCTAATCAAAGAGAGACTTCTAAAATTTACCTAAAATTTATCTAATACTACACAACACTTGCACCTCACTTTTAGTATCTTTTAAGTTGTGTACACCTTGTTGTTCAAGGTTTCTTTCACATGCTTATGGTTTGATTCTTCTCTACTTTACATTGCAAGCATTTTACTTCAAGTTGTTCAAACCTAGTTGTTCAAGGTATTTTTATGCTCATGGTTTAATTTTCTAAGTATTTCAATTCAATTTGAGCATTTTACTTTCAAGTTCATTTGTGGATTGAAGTGGTTCTATGTTCAAAGGCAGACTTCCATCAAGTTGTGCACCATCTCTTTGGGGCACTTGGTGAGTGGTTTCCCCCTTTCCTCAGAAGTTGCACACTTCCTCTTTGGGACCTCTTTCATCCTTAGAAGTTGTGCACTTGTTCCTCTTTCAACATTTTTCAAGTTACATGTTTTTGGTTGGTTAGTTGTGAGCCCATTGGCTTTAGTTCATCTTTTGTTGTAACTCATTCTTTTGTTTATATTATAACTTGATTTCATATTGTATATTGGCCATCGCTTTGATTCATCTAGTAACTTTGTATAAAGCTATTATTTGTAACTAGAACTTTTAATTCTTGTAATATTTGTGTAGATTTAGTTGACCCCTTACCCAACACTTAGGAACTAGTCTTAGTTGACCTTAGGGAAAGGTTTGATTGTCATTTGAAATTGTGCATTGCATTGTTGCTTTCCATATAGGTTAGATTTCCCCCTAACTTAACAAAGCTAAAATTAACTCCTAGAATTCACTTAATAATTCACATAGTAACTAGGGTCTACCCCCGTTGGCTTCCTTAGGAATAAGCCTAGATGGAAGAAGTCCAAATCGAGGTGACAGTGGGTTTGGACTTAGGCATTGTGCCTCCAAGGACACACCAAGTGGATTGAGACTTTTTCATGTTTGTAGGTGTGTATAAGGACGACAACATCTTTGGCATTGTTTCTGGGGACACTGTTGCAGGAAGCTTCCCCCCCCCTACCACCCTCACTTTGAAGCCTTGAAGCTCATTCCGAGTGGGTGCGTCCAGGAAAATCTGGCTAAAGTGCACTTCAAAATTTAGGAAGTGTGCTTTGGGGGATTTTAGCATGCTTCTTGCCATTTCGGAAGTGCCTGGTCTGAAGCGCGCTTTCGAGGAAGGCCCATGAGCTTCCAAGGGAACCCGCAAAATTCACAAAAGAAACTCAATTTTTTTTTTTTTGAGTTAGGGTGGAGCCTAGCTTAGGCTTGGGGTTGAGGGGGAAGAAGGAGAAGAATAAAGGAGCTCTTTCCCTTCCATTATCCTCATTATTTCATCTTTAGCTTGGAGGAGAGAGAAAAGGAGAGCTTGAGAGTGCAGATTTGTGAGAACTTGGAGGAGAAAGCAAAGGAGAGCTTGGAAGAGTGAGCAAAGAGGAGATTGGAGGAGAGAACAAAGGCAACCATCTTCCAAAGGTTTCAAGTTTCAAGAGCTAAATAGGTAAGCCCAAACCCCAACTCCCTCATTTCCTTGGGTTAATTTTGTCAATTTTTTTTTCCTCCTCTCCTACTCTTTCCCATTCCTTCTTCTCTCTCATTTTATTGCAAGGTGTTCATCTAAAACTTGAAGAAAATGGTTTTATTTTGGTTTATCATTCCTTTTTTGGTTCTCATGGTTTTGGTGGGGAGAAGGCATCGAAGGGAAGAAGATGATAGTGGTGATTCTCATGATGACCCACAATATGAAGTTGGTGAAGGTTTTGAAGAGGAAAAGGGAAATGAAGATGGAAATGTAGGACTCAAAGATTTATTGAGACCCTTGTGGCAATTTGTAACAAAATTTGAGGAGGGGAGAGGTGGTGGAAGCATTAAATTTTTATGTCCTCATGACTTTCATGATGGAAAACCTTATACCGGTTCATATACTTGTCTAAGGAGGCATCTTTGTGGTGTAATGGAGAGTGATGACAACAAGGGGTCCACTGGGATCACAATTTTCCCTAATATATCCAAGAAGCAGAGGGAAAAATATATAAATATAGAGGAAGTTGCACAAAAAAAGTATGGTAAAAAACAAAAGCTTCAATCTGATGCCTCATCTATATTTGGTGGAAACACATCTCCATCTCATCGTGGTTCTGGAACCTCTGGATCTAGAAGAACAATAGAAAATTTCCTTGATATTGGAGGTAGGGATGAGGTGGATGCAAAAGTGGTCTGGTTTTTCTATGCTTGTGGTATCCCATTCAATGTTCTTCACTACCCTTATTGGCACGATCTTGTCAAGGCAATCAACGAAGCCCCCAAAGGATACAACATCCCCAACTATGAGAAAGCTAGATTTATGTTACTTGACAGGGAAAAAGAAAAAATTCAAAGAGCTCTAACACAGTTTACATATGAATGGTTAGACATTGGGGTATCCATTGTATCAAATGGTTGGACAAATGTTAGAAACCAACATTTGATCAATGTTCTTGGTGTTTCGTCTATCGGTGCAATGTTTCTTGTAGCACATGACTCCTCTTCAATTATTTCATCTTCCCAAAACATTTCAGATACCCTCTTGAAAACAATTAATGATGTTGGTCTTTCTAATGTGATTCAAGTAATCACTGATAATGCAACAAATTGTAAGGGAGCAAGTAAAATCATTGAGCGAGTTCATCCACACATATTTTGTTCTAGGTGTTTAGTGCACACCTTGAACCTTTTGATGCATGATATTGTCAAGCATAGAGAATGTGGATGGTTTAATCAGTTGTACAAGAGAGGGAAGTAACTCATCAAATTTATCACCAGGCATACAAGGGTCAATTACTTCTACAACACTCACTCTAGGTTGTAGCTACTTAAGATTGCAAACACTAGATTTGCTAGATATTACCTCACCTTTAGGTGCCTATTGAAGGTGAGACAAGATTTGGGTGCTATGGTGATGAGTGATGCATTGAATGAATTGAACAATGATAGAGAAGGTGCAACAATAGTGAAGGAGACAGTCCTTGACAGTCAGTTTTGGTCACAGGTTCGGTTGTTTTGCAATTCACCAAGCCAATTTATCACATGATCAAGTTTGCAGATTTAGATCAACCAATCATTGGGGAGGTGTATGAGCAAATGGATAGCATGCTAGGGAAGATTAAAGACATTGTTGAGCCTAGAGATGTCAACCTCTATAACCATATTCATGTAGAAGTGGAAAAATGGTGGGAAATGCTAAATATTCCACTACTTGCCTTAGCATATGTGCTAACACCTAAATACTATCATGTATCATGGATTTCATCACTAGCACCTGGTGGTGGGACCAAGAAAAGGCCACACCAATATCTAGAGGTTCAAGCAAGTTATATGAAAGCATTAGATAAAGTCATCCCGGACGAGGAGGAGTGTGACAACATAAGGATACAATTGAGACATTACATCCTTAGCAATGGTGCCTTTGGGACCAACCATGCAATTAGATATTGATGGAATCTGAGTTCTCTTGAGTGGTGGAACATGCATGGTGGTACTACCCCACAGCTACAACGTTTGGCAACACGGGTTCTTTCACAGGTGGTGAACACTTCTTCTGCAGAGAGGTGTTGGAGCACCTACAGTTTCATCCATAGTGTTAAAAGGAACAGGTTGAATGTAAGTCGGGCAGAGAGCTTGGTCTATGTTCATTACAACTTGTGACTGCTGTCCCATTACTATCAGAAGGCACAGATGGATCAAAACTTGAGGCATTGGGACAACAATTCGGAGGAGGATAATTTGGAGAATGGAGTATTGCTTTTAGAGCAATTGGAGAGTGCTCTTTTGGACAATGATGATCATGTTGAGATGCCACCCCCATCTAATGTCAGGGTCCCCATGTCCATGATTCCAACTACAACAGTAGGGGCTTCATCTTCAGCTCCGTCGTAGTCGTCTACATCTACTTTTGCACTACCACCAAGTGGAGGCCTATGCAGTACCCGTGATGGTGGAAGGAGGATGGGATAGTTTTTTACAATTTGATGAATCTCCTTTTTCATTACTTTATATGTCATAGTATATAGATGATAGATTCATAGTATTTGGCAACTAGTTTAGTTTAATCTTTAAACTTTATTGTTTTGGACCTTTCGGTCTTCATACTTCATTGTAGATGGCCTATATTGTAAACATAACTATTTGGTCATGACTCATGTTATTGTTGACAGTTTTTGGATATATGATTTCATTTCATAAATTTATGGACTACTTTCTATTATATTAATATGGATTAAAAATTTGTATGTTGGTTTGTAAGTTTGTAATTCCTAGAATCTAGAATCTAGATGGTTGATGCTCGAATGATCAATAGTTGATGAACTATGTAGTATGGATGTCATTTCTATCTATATTGATGTACAAATATGCATGTTTTCATATATTCTGCAGCTAATTTGTCTTTCTACATGTTTTTTTGAATATAAATGCAATATATATATATATATATATATAACAGACGCTTCTGGGACACTTCTCTTCTGAGGATTTTTGGAAAATGACACTTCCCACGCTCCCGCTTATCTCTCGCTTCGTGCAACACTAGCCGGGGATAAGTCTTTTATCATTGGTCTAAACAACTTAATTGAATTTATTCTTTTAAAACTAAGTAATAAATGTCTCCCTAATTTTTTTTACTTGGGTTGGTTTTTCATTGTTTGCTTACTCTCCAAGTGGCGACTCCATCTAAAAATTCTTTGAGGTATACTACTAGGATCACTTCACAAGGATTGGTTTACTCTTTTCCTGAACCTAAAAAGGTTTATAGGAGGAGACTGAACCGCCTTGCTCCTCGTAGGCTACTTGAAAGTCTTGGAGAAGAAGCAGTCTCTGATATCCAATTCTTGTTTGAACAAAATAATCCACCAATTGTTAATACTAAAACAACCAATCCTAACTTAATCATGAGTAATCTACTAAGGCCTTTGAACTTTACATCTATTCAAGGTGCTCCTCACGTGATTCCTGACAAAGTTATTGAGAAGTTGCCCGCTTTTCAGGGAAATAATGTTGTTAGTGCCCATGCTCACATCTTAAGTGTTGACTTATGTATTGGAAAGTGGTGCAATGGTCACAATGAGGAGGATGTAAAGATGACACTTTTTGTGTTTTCTTTAGAGGGGGATGCAGATGAGTGGTTTTCATAACAAGATCCTAACAAGTTTAGCACCCTGGCCGAAATTCAGACATCTTTCAAAGAAAGATGGGGTGATCAGAAAGAGAACCAATATTTGCTAGCTGCCCTTAGTACAAGTCAGAAAAAAGAGAATGAAACTATGGATGAGTTCAACAAACAGTTTAATGACTTGGTTAAAAGTCTCCCTACAGCTATTAAGCCTCCTCCAACATCAATATTAATTCATTACATGGAGGCCTTTGAGGGAGAAATCAGATATCAACTAAGGGATAAAGATCCACAAACTCTAATGGATGCACAAAATTTTGTAATAAGGATAGATAAGAATATGCAAGATGCTAGGAAGTCTAATATTCCTGGTTTTTCAAGAGGAACTTCTTCCCAACCCTATGAGGAGAAGAAAAAGAAAAACGAAAATCAAGGGTCTTCCAATGATGGCATTAGTCAACTCACTCAATTAATCAAACAAATGGAGATTAACTAAGCTAATCAAATGAGAGAGTATGCTAGTCAAATGAATGCCATGAAAAACAGGTTGATAGCCATGGAAAGGGATCAATCTAGTAGGCCCCAAAATAGGCCAAATTATAAATGGCCGAATATACCTCCTCCTCAATATCAAAGGCCACCAAATCCATTTGAATCCACTAACTTGATTGATCACCAAGCTATTCCTTATTGTAGACCTTATGGATAGTTTCATGAGGAATCCACTTGCCAAGTCTTTCTTCAACTTTGTAGTGAAATGGGACCTTATAGACCAGAAAATAAACAAGTAAATATGTTTGGTCATGAGTATAATGTTGGCATGAATGAATGGATGGATTTGATGGAGTATAGTGAGGGGGTAAATTGTATGAATAATGTGGTGGATAAGGCAACAAAAAAGTTTGGTCCTAAGCCTACTCCCCAACAAGTGTCAAAAATGGCTAGATATAGAGGCATTACTTATCAAAGGAATGGAAACAATAATCAATATAGGCCTCAAGGAAGTGTTTCTAGAATACCTCCTCCTCCCCCTCCTAAAACAATGGCTCACATAAGTTCAAATTTAAATATTGACTTAGGAGGGTGGCTAAATAATGCAAAGATGTTGGTACCTGTGTCAAAAATAATGAAGATTCCATCTCAGAGGGAAAATTTACTCAAAGATATAGAAAATCCTTCTCAGAATAATGTTGACATACCACCAGCAGTAGCTTACCAGGATGCACTAGTTATTTTGAAAAATATGGATAGGGGGGATGAAAAGAATATACCTTTTTATCTTTATTTTCTCATGAAATTTTACATTCTTCACAATTGCATGCTTGACTCATGATCAAGCTCAAATGTTATGACTAAGAAAGTAATGGAACAATTGAACTTAAGGATCTCAATACCTTATCATAACATTTGTGCCATGGATAGCAAAACAATTAAAGTGCATGGTTTGATTAAGGGCTTACAAGTACACTAGGCTACATTCCCATACATCATGATAGAAATGGACATAGTTGTGATTGATGTACCTGATGCTTAGGGTAAGTTGCTATCAAGAAAGATAGTTACAGACTTGGGTGGTAATTTACAAATGGATTTAACTTATGTCACTATTACAACTCCAAATGGTTCCATGTTTAGATTAAACAGGGAGTTGGAAATAAAGTACCGTGTTGAAGATCCTAGGAATCCTACAAATCAGCTTGTGTATCATGAACTAGAGATGGGATGTTATGAGATAGAGTCTGATCCCATAGCATCTAACAAGATTAAAGATGAACCCCCAAATATTTGTAGTGTTTGTGACACCATGAATTCTTTTGATGGGATTTTTCTTGAAGAAGATTCAGATAAAATAAATAATGGTATGAATCCTTCAGAATTTGAAATAGAGTTGGATTTGTCAGTTGAAAATGTGTCATCAACTCACTAGTTATCATAAGAAATAGTTAGATGTAAGGAAGAAAGGTATGGAATTTTAGGGCCAGCTCCTCCTTATGTCTTAGAAATTGGGGAAAACGAAGGAAGAATAAGTAATGCAATTCTGGTAGAAGATCATGAGGATGATAGGGTTACTAATGATAATATGAGATATATCATCCCTATGAAGAGGTATGCCAATCCTTTCAAAGAAAACCTGAGTTCAAAATCTTTTCACTTGGCACCTATGCAACTTCCTCAGAATTGTGTTAAGGAGGATTATTCCAAGTGGCCCAAAATTAGAAAAGGGGATCCACATGAGAACCTTGTAAAATAGGATAAAGTGTATCAGTCTTCTAGCAACTCATCTCAGCCAGTGGGATGACACAAAGTTAGGCATGATAGTGAAAGGACTCCACCTTGAAGTAATTTTTCAACATGACAACTTTGTGTCCAAATGGGCACCTTTTGTAACGTATCCCTAACCCTTCTCTTGTTAGAATATGATGGATTGTGCTCATTTTACCATAGAAAATATCACTATTGTCACCCAACTATAGGACGAAGCCACCCTCCGAGCACCTTAACCTTGACAGAGAATCATTTCGGAAGCAAACCCAAGGTTATATAGCCAAACAAAGAGTGGCACACTCTTCTACAAGGATAGCACACCAAACAAGAGCTGATCAGATAGTCCAAACCATAACCAAGAGATATTGCAAGGCATAATGTAATATGCTAGCTGTAGTAGCTGCAATGACAACTCTCCTCCAAACTTGCGCACAAACTGGCTAACTGCAATGTGCACAAGTGAGCTCTACAGTTCTGAGAATGCCTTCTAGAATGAAGATTGGCCTCCTATATTTATACTAATTCTGGCTAACTACCTGGGCCGACTTCTCATTTTGGGTGCCTATTTACTTAGTATATATTATTTCTTTTGGCCTACTTCTTCTCTTGGAGGCTAATAACCTAATACAAATTATGCTCTTGAGCTGACTTGTCTTATAGGGTTATTATCCAACTCATTAGGGTTTCTTCTTGCTTCCTAGAATATTCTATTCTTGTTGGGTTTACACATGGAGGTAAATACCTCCCGCAGCTACCATAATATCAACACTCCCTCCTAGCTAGGGAGGTATTGAAGGTAATCGTCTTGAGCACAAACATACCATTCACCTGGTAGCATCAACATAGTCGTATAGACTATCTCATGATTAGATCATGAGCACCATCATCACTATCAGTGTCATCAAGTGCATCATCTCTCGAAACCATACTCCATCTGAGTAATCAGACATGATGTTGGATAAGTCACTCACTCCATAGAGTGACACAAGAACCATTCTTCTAATCCAGACATATGTCCTAGAAGAATAAATGTCCTGGACCATTTTCCGTCTGGGAAATCTCTGTCCATTGATCATCCATTTAGCTGATAATCATTTCCAACACTGTTGATAGTCTTCAAGGCAATCAGAACAATATCATTCAATAGAACACAAATGTGTCTATCCATAGTAGTACTCAACTACAATCCATTGGTACACTACCACACCAAGTAGCACACAGATACTTGATCAGTGACGTATAGTCACAAACAATGGAACACAATCCACCACAGTAACATACATCTACTGTCTAGAGACATATAGTCTCCATAACAATCATCTGATAGCAAACTGCACAAAAAACATTGTTATGATATAAACTGAATCATCCGGGCCATTCTTCCACTCACATCTTTGATATATGGAAGAGCATCTGCCCTCAGAAGGTCAAACATCAATGATGAGATATCTAGACTATTCTTCACAAGCAAGGAAGAATAATTGTCCCGATTTCTGAGCCTGGACCATTCCCCACCCTGGGCCATTCCTCCGACACTAAACAAAGTGCAACCTGGAGAGAATGAGTCTGCCCTAGGGAATTCCTGTCCCTTATTGCTGAACCTGGACCATTCCCCACCCTAGGCCATTCTTCCAACACTAAACCAAGTGCAACCTAGAGAGAATGAATCTTCCCTAAGGAATGATCGTCTGAACCATTTCCTAAGGAAATGACCATCCTTCACCAACCTCAAAAATGAACCATTCTTCGAAACTACTCACAACTGTGAGCTTCGAAAGAATGACTACCCGGTGAGGCGGGCCAGTCTTCTTGAGTAACCCTCAAGAAGAGAGACTGCCCTAGATCATTCCCCATGTTAACCACAATGGGAAATCGTTGTCTATGGTACATCAGCAATCCATCGAACCATTTTCATTACAAAAATGACCGTTCGATCTGGACCATTTTCCGAACTGGAAAATGCTTGTCCATCAAAAATCTCAAACCACTTTCCGAACTAGAAAGGAATTGCTCATCCTCGACCATTTTTCAAATTGAAAAATGACTGTCCATAATTCAATAACACATCAGTGCTCCCTCCCAACCTGGGAGTCATCTCTTCCTTTTTCAATAAGGAAGTTGTCTCCATGAGTGCAAACTCTTTCATCTTGGACAAAGGATTTACCAAAATGTATCCTTATCTGCTCATCTGTGAAGATATATATATTGGAGAACCACTTTCTCTTTTCTGGACTTCATCATGGAGAATGTAATTCTTGATCTCAAATGTGCTTCGGTCTTACTGGAACACTAGTTTTCTCTAAAGGATTCATATAGCTCTGATCAATATAGTATATCATTATTGGATTCATCTTTTGTTCCCTGCTAGCTTGTAACATCGTGGCAAGGCTCAAACTGGAACATATCCATGTGGCACTTCTTTTGTCATCATGAGAGTTTGTCATGGATTAGCGATCCATCATTCTGGACTTCAAAGTAACCATTCTCATTTTTATCATAGAAGGTTTTCACCATGCTTTTGTTGTGCGTGAGAAGCTTTGCACCAAGTTGTTTGAGTCCATACAAAATCTTCTTTTCATTTGCATACAAGGGTCTCTTTCTGGTATACCTCAAATCCTCGAGGTTTCTCTTCATATGCTCTTTGTTCAATTATTATGGAGAACAGTTTTTGTCAATCCCATGGATATTGCAAACGATATAATGACTCATGTAGAGATATGTCTGGTTTACTGGAAAAAGCAATCATCATAGTCTTGTCCCTCCATCTAGGAGAACCTCCAGTTCTGTATCTCGCAATGCTTACATTCATAAGTCTTCCATACATTGTTCTTCATCACAATTTTCAGTTCCTCTACTTGATTGATTTTAGTGAGTTCATATTAGGCTGGTAGTCTTGTGATTTTCGATACAATGACTAGTTGTTTTGTCTTTTCTTTATCTCTTGGAATCTTCATGTTATTTCTCATGTTTCTATTTAGCTCTTGATTTCATAGATTCCATGCCCTAAATATTCTGTCTTCTTCCTTTCATCATAGGATCATGGATGTGAATGGACAACCAGGTATACTTTGAGGCTTCTCTTTCGGAGAGGACTTCTTCTAAAGTCAAACTGAACACGTATTTCTTTTCATGGATATATACTTCATCATCTTCAAGAGATCATAGGATTAGCTCCCTCCTAATCCTTGCTTGATGTATGAACGCATGCTCTTATTTTGGTAATATATAATCGGCTTCCTCCATCTAAGAGAGTCCATGCTTTCATCTGCATCCTTATTGCCTTCTGCAAAGTGTCACAAATATTTTTCCAAATTCCTCTTGATTGTTTACTTCTTTCTGATTTTGGCTTATCTTGCAGCTTGTCTTATAGTCATAGTGATAGTAGTCTTTATCTTGTTGTTCTTTCAGAAGTATAGTTTCTCTTTGAACATATTATCTTCTAGAAAATAGATATGCAAGATATGTACAGAAAAACATGGTATATACAAGAACTATGACGTGTATTGTTACCTTGTCTTAGAAGAAGAAGTATGTTTTTTCCTGCTTATCTTTCTTTAAGGGTTCCTTTCTTCAGCCACTGATGCTTCATGTGTTTCCTTCCTTCTCTTTAACTCAGGACAATGATTCTTGTAGTGACCATACTTTTGACAATTGAAGAATATCTTTCTCTTGATTTGGCTTCTTCCTTGAACCAAACTTCCTCTTGTTCCTGAAATTCTTGAATCTTATTGTGAAGTCTCGATCATTGTACTTCTTTTGGGGTTTCTCTTTTGCACTGATCATTGATTCTTCTTGAGCACAACAAGTCCAAAGTTCTTCAAATGTAGGATACTCCTTCCTTGTGTTCATGCTTGTGGAAAATGCATGCCATGTCTTGGGAAGACCATTGAGTACTGTGTTTACCAATTCCTTCTCCGAAATGATCTCTTCAATAGCTTGTAGTTGATCTCTTAACTGAGAGATTCTCACAAAGTATGATGTTATGTTGTCATCATTGTTCATCTTCATGTCACGGATCTCATTCTTCAGACTCATTACTTGTCGAATGTTTCTGACTGACAAGAGATTTGTTAGGGCATCGTACATCTTCTTTGATGAGTCAAGATGGGAGATGTAGGGTATAAAGTGGTATTTTATAGATTCCACTATGATACTCATGGCATTGATGTCACTGTCTTTGAACTTCTCCATAACTGCAACGTTCTGCAGTTCCTTCTCATTTCCTTCTTCAAACCCTGGTTTCACGATCTTTCCTTTCATGATATCAAACACTTTATTCTTGGCAAGATGAGGTCAATCCTTGTTTTCCACACTCTGAAGTTAGAAATTCCATCTAACTTGTTTTCTAACTTCATAGAGTAAGTCATGGCTGCTTTGACTTTGTCAACCCTAGATTTGACCAAAAACTCAAACTTGACGTGTTGGCTTACTGAGAGTACTAGGAGATGCACTAGGCTGAGGTGCATTGGTCTATCGAGAAATTAGGTCAATCCCTTCACATAAGGTGCCTCAATGAGAGGATTAGGGCTTTTGCAAATGCACCTTCTAGTAACCCTAGAGATAGTGCTTTGGTGACTGCTCCTGCTAGAAACCCTAGTGGTAGTTCTTCAACGAGATTAATATCCTTATGGCTATGCTCCCTTCCAGTGGTTAGATTGAATGAAGGGGGCGTGGGCCCATAACCTGTTAGAATATGATGGATTGTGCTCATTTTACCATAGACAATATCACTATTGTCACCCAACCATAGGCCGAAGCCACCCTCCGAGCACTTTAACCTTGACAGAGAATCATTCCGGAAGAAAACCCTAGGCTAGATAGCCAAACAAAGAGTGGCACACTCTTCTCCAAGGATAGCACACCAAACAAGAGATGATCAGATAGTCCAAACTATACCCAAGAGATAGTCCAAGACATAACATAATCTGCTAGCTGTAGCAGCTGCAATGAAAACTCTCCCCCAAACTTGCGCACAAACTGGCTAACTGCAGTGCACACAAGTGAGCTCTACAGTTTTGAGAATGCCTGCCAAAATGAAGGCTGGCCTCCTGTATTTATACTAATTCTGACTAACTACCTGGGTCGACTTCTCATTCTGGGTGCCTATTTACTTAGTATATATTATTTCTTCTAGCTGGCTTCTTCTCTTGGAGGCTAATAACCTAATACAAATTATCCTCTTGAGCCGACTTGTCTTCTAGGGTTATTAGCCAACTCATTAGGGTTTCTTCTTGCTTCCTGGAATATTCTATTCTCGTAAGGTTTACATGTGGAGGTAAATACCTACCGCAGCTACCATAATATCAACATCTCCTTCTTTCAATTTTGTATTATTTCATTTCATTATGTAATTATGATACTTAGGCTATTCATTGTATCGTAGTTTTAGTTTTTTAATTGTTGTACAATAGTAATTTCATTTATGTGATTATTGTTTATAGCATTTCATTTATTTATTTTATACATGTATTTATGTTGGGTATTGGTGAGCACTTTGTTTTGTAGATTGTGAAGTTCTCGCATGCTCTCCTTCCCAAAGAAAGATCGAACACATGTCCCCATGTGGAGCCATATGTTGACCACCTATTTTGACTAGGGGGTCAACTCCATGTGCCATGAAGTTGTGTACCTGATGGTGCAACAAAGTTGAAGACTTTTTGGTTCTACAAGGCAGTTTTTACCCCCGTCACTTCTTTTTTTAATTGGAATTTTCGCTCCCCTGCGTGGGACAATAATGTAATGGGTCTGCATGGATCATATTTTATGTTATTTTCCTAGGAATTTATCGTTACGGAAGTTCTTTCATCGAGTGTTTTTTTATCCGCGGGTAATTTTTAATTACCCTTGAGTTTTTCACTCATAATAATCCTCCAAAGTGGTGAAAGGCGTTCTAATTATCGATTCCAATGGGTTACTAGAGTCTAGGAATATTTTAAATGACCATTCTAGACATCTCCTAGAGTCTTGTGGAATTTCGTCGAGTCTAAGTAGTTTTTTTTTTTTTTTAATTTAAATTACCCAATTAATGGTAATTTTAATTAATTTTGATGTAAAAATGTAAAAAATAGGTCCTAGGGGATTTTGATAGGGGTGTGAGTACTCAAAATAAATGGAATGAGACCCCCTACACCCTTGGACCAAGTTTCATCTCAATTGGACAAGTTTTGTTAGGTCATTTTCCACGAGGATTCCAAGTCAATCCAAGTTAGCAATTTAATTGCCTTAATTTGGCTAAGTAAAAATGCCATTTTTTGTAAAATGAGAAAAAAGGTTAGAAGAAGAGTAGGAGATTATGCGTAACCCTTTTCATGTTATAAAATCACTTTTCTAACTTAACCCAACCCCCCTTTCTTAGCCGCACTCACAACTTGTCATCCCCCCTAGGGAAGTTGTGCCCCCCTTGGTGAGGAAACCATGCAAAGTAAAAAATTAAAAAAGGAAAACACCCTAGCTACCTAAGTGCACCCTCCTAGTGATCTATGGTGGTGTTTAACTTAATCTAAAGGTGTTTCCCCTCCCCCTCACTCAACCCTCACAAACCCTAGACTACCAAAACCCTAAAAGTGTGCCCCCCTTGAGATGAGCACTTATATTGCATGTGTGACACTTGGAACACATCCAAGAGGGGTCTATCTCCTCTCTTGGGTATAAAATAATGCATACCCCTCCCTCATTCCGCATCTATTCTTAGTGTACGGTTACTATACCCAAATTTATCCCTCTTCTCTCTCTCTCTTCTTGTTCTCATTCTTTCTTCACAAGCTTGTAGCAAGTATTTGCTCAAGCTTGCTTCTATTGGAATAAATAAATCTTTGGAGGATCCATGGTGCATTGAGAGTATTCTTGGTGCCATCTTGTGCTACATTGGAGGTGATATTTTCTTTGGTTTCTTTTTTGTGTATTCATTTGTTATAGATCTAGAGTAGTAAGTCCAAGCAAAGTATTTTGCTTGGATAGATCTATGATAGTAGTATTGTAGATCTAGTGAGTATTTGTTTTGATTCAGTAAAGTAGTTTGTTTTATCAATAAGATCTACTGACCTCTTCTCTTTTCTGTAGCTTTGTTTCATGAAATTTGCAGGTCACCAAAGGGTTTTGTGGACAAATTTCAGATCTGGAAATTTGTACCTTCACCCGACTCAAACCTCGTTAAACTTATGTTCTAATTTTCTAAATATTTCCATTCATTTTTGTGGCATTCTAACTCTCTTGAATAGGTCAACAAATCATATTTACTTGTTGATTTTTACACAAAAAATTTATGTTATTACTAACATAAATTATTTAAGTTTTCTGGTCATTTTTGCATCTTTTTCAACAAGATTGGTTGCTGGTTTTTTGCAGGTTTGCATCAGAAAAGAGGAGGTGATGCCCATTTGGGGCCATAAAACTTCAAGAAAAGACCTCCCAAGTTGGGGTATTTGATGTCTAACTCTCCTCTCCTCTTCTATCATTGTAAGCAAGCCCAAAGAGAGTCTCTTGGGCTTGCATTTCTTTCTAAGTTTTAATTTTCTGCAATCTATTTTGTTAATGTGCGTACACCTTGCATAGTGGATTGGCCAAGCCACCCATGCAAAATCATAAGGACAGGCGTTAGATTTATTTTATGTTTTGTTTATGCATTTGAAGTTTTCCCCACTTGTCCTTAAGGAAAGTTTGAGAGGCTAGGAATCTCTTCCTTTTCCTTTTCAAGTTATTTGTTTATTTCATTCACCCACTTGGGCACAAAACCGGTAGGTTTGTCCTCCATCTTGTGCCTTTGTTGAGGTTGCAAGTAGTTAGTTGTTTTTCCAAGTTTATTTTACTTTCCAAATTTACTTTGCATACACCTTGCATATTGGATTGGCCTAGCCACCCATGTAGTATCGTAAGGCTTGTCTCTGGTGCTAATCTGTTAATAGTTGTTTCTACCATTTAGTTTAGTTTATCTCCTTTAAAGTTCATTGTTAATACTTCACATAGTTAGCAACATCTTTATCTTGGTTAAATATCTTGTATAATGTCGTGGAAGCAATATTTCTTTTGCAATTTACTTATGTTGGATCTATAAGCACTTTTCATTTCATTTACTTGGAAGCTCCATCTCCTTAAGCATTTTCAATACAAGTAATTTTAATGCATAATAAATTAACTTGTAGCTTTAGGGGGGATACATTTATCTAGTCTAATTAGGCACCCATTACTGGTACAACTTTCGCCACAAAAAATGAGTCTTGTGGAGGCCACAGGGGGTGTTAAGTCAGGGATGACTTCATGACACTAGGTGTCCTCCTTGTTGAGTGCCCAAGTTTTCTGGGTTGACTTGTGGAGCTAGGGTAAGGCCTTGTTTGCCTTACTTCTTGAGCACCCAACATTCATTTTTTCCAAAGCGTTAAGGGTATAGGGGTAGTCACATAGTTTAGGTTGGCTTCACATTAGCCTAGGCCCCCTAATCAAAGAGGGACTTCTAAAATTTACCTAAAATTTATCTAATACTACACAACACTTGCACCTCACGTTTAGTATCTTTTAAGTTGTGTACACCTTGTTGTTCAAGGTTTATTTCACATGCTTATGGTTTGATTCTTCTCTACTTTACATTGCAAGCATTTTACTTCAAGTTGTTCAAAACTTGATGTTCAAGGTATTTTTATGCTCATGGTTTAATTTTCTAAGCATTTCAATTCAAGTTGAGCATTTTACTTTCAAGTTCATTTGTGGATTGAAGTGGTTCTTTGTTCAAAGGCAGGCTGCCATCAAGTTGTGCACCATCTCTTTGGGGCACTTGGTGAGTGGTTTCCCCCTTTGCTCATAAGTTGTGCACTTCCTCTTTGGGACCTCTTTCATCCTTAGAAGTTGTGCACTTGTTCCTCTTTCAACATTTTTCAAGTTACATGCTTTTGGTTGGTTAGTTGTGAGTCCATTGGCTTTAGTTCATCTTTTGTTCTAACTCATTATTTTGTTTATATTATAACTTTCTTTCATATTGTATATTGGTCATTGCTTTGATTCATCTAGTAATTTTGTATAAATCTATTCTTTGTAACTAGATCTTTTAATTCTTATAATCTTTGTGTAGATTTAGTTGACCCCTTACCCAACACTTAGGCACTAGTCTTAGTTGACCTTAGGGAAAGGTTTGATTGTCATTTGAAATTGTGCATTGCATTGTTTCTTGCCATATAGGTTAGATTTCCCCCTAACTTAACAAAGCTAAAATTAACTCCTAGAATTCACATAGTAACTAGGGTCTACCCCCCTGGCTTCCCTAGGAGTAAGCCTAGATGGACAAAGTCCAAATTGAGGTGACAATGGGTTTGGACTTAGGCATTGTGCCTCCAAGGACACACCAAGTGGATTGAGACTTTTCTATGTTTATAGGTGTGTATAAGGACGACAATGAGCCCAAATTAACTAAAGCATCGATCAATGTATTTCCCTGCCATCGAATGTAAGATATTTCTAAATTCAAGAAGTACAGAAGCATGCAAGAAATATTTTGGAGAGGATTTAGTAGTCACCAATTTGTTGAATAATTCCAATAGATATGTCTCCAAAGGATATGTTGCACTTTGTAATTATAATTTGTGAATTGCTTTTGCTAATTTGGACACACAAAATTCTCTTTGGGCTTTGTTATTTCCCATTCCTAGGGATAACTAAGGAGATGATGTCTCAAGGCCCTCGGGTTGGAGACATGGAGTATCGAGAGGCATCCCAACACACATGATCCCTTCATTCACGATACATCACCATTCGATGATGGTAGCAACGTCCACCACACTTGGCAAGGATCACAGAGGATAGTGGGTCTTGCTCCATGAGGTAACATGTATGGTATTGTGGTAAGTGTCATTCTAATAATTCAAGCATTTGAACATATTGCAAAGGATTCTTGCTTGATTTTGAAAACATTTGCTTGGAAATTATGTTTTTTTCCCTATTTCATCTTGGTGAGTGTCATGGTTTCCTAGTAAGTGGCCACCCTCAAGGAAAGGGTTGCTAACGAGGGGTCTCCTTGAAGGGTCATTGTACCATTCCTGCTCATACTTGCCACCTTCCATCACTTCTTCCCCTTAATTTCCCAAGATTTTAGGTTTTCGGGCTTATTGACCCAAGAAGGGCATGTACCTCATTTCATGGGAAGAAGGGGCCATTAGGCTCGGAGGTGCTTTATCAAAATACATCATGCAATAGAAGCTCGCCCTTGGATCCTGAGAGAAATTATACGCTTCTCATAAGAAACTAAAGGGACCCATAATAATAACTAATTAAATAATGATCACCTTCCAGGGTAGAGCGTTTGTGGGCTATGCATTTCCTTTTTAGTGCCCCTTATTGACTTCAACCTGGAAGATCTTTGTAAAAACATACTAACCAAGGTAGAGTGTTTGTGGGCTATGCATTTCCTTTTTAGTGCCCCTTATTGTCTTCAACTTTCTGACACATGCAAAGTAAATGACTAAAATAATAAAGGGCTCAAAAAAGATATTCTTCAAAAACAAAAAGAAGAAAAGGATGTGGTTATCCCTCAACAAAGGCACCCATAAATGAGACAATGTGAGCCCTTGTATGTCATGAAACCCCATACCTATAAGTCTAACCCTGTCCACTTCACATTCACTACATGACCTAGAGAGGTTTCTCCTTGGAAACTTCCACTACTTGAGGATTTGGTTTACCCAATAGGGCACTATGACACCCCTCCCATATCTAAATTTGGAAAATTGTATAAGGTCTTTAAGCATTTGTTTATTTTTCAAATGGGGGATTTGATGCACATGTTTGGGTATTTATTTTATTAGATATGGATTACTTAGCATGACATTGAGACTTGTGGACCCTTGGACGGCATACTTGCTTGTCTTTGCAGGTCTTTGACAGGTGACAACGTGATCATGGAGGCACAAGGTCACTTGGACCTTCACTTGGGGCATGAATCCCAAAGGATGGATGATGCAACCCCTCTCCTTGGACAATTTGGATGAGGGCCATTTCCTTTGGAAGCACTTGAGTGTCCTTGGGAGGTGATTCACTATCCTTCCCAATCCCAATGTTTTCCTTTGGAGGCCTTATCTCTCTATTCTAGGGCATGATGTCACACTTGGAGGGATAGGGTTTGGTGGTGTTGGTTGATTTGATGATGAATTAGAATGTATTGATGGAGGGGATCCATTTGTAATGTTCCCAACCAGATTTGAATGGAAAATTGAGTTTTTATTGTGTTTTATGTGTTTTCTGGTTGTGGCATTTTGTCAAACACTTTGTTGATTTTAGTCTCTTGAGTTGTGCTAGGGTTTATAATGAAGGTTTTAATGTGTGTTTGCAGCAAGTTAATATAGAAATTCAGCCAACAACATGTACACAACAAGATACAGTATAACAACTCAAGTAAATAGCACAAATACCTCAAATCTAATTTTATTCATAATAATAGTTGGCCACATACAAAATGGGACAGATCTGGAAAACATAGATTGTATGAATAATAATGCCTCCAATATGGAAAGGAATGTTGAATATATGGTCTCCTAAGAGTCCTCCAATGCTGCATACAAAAGATATCTGAAATCCAACCTGTAATCTGGTTTTTGGTGGTGTCTACACTCTAGCAAGTGTGCCCTCCCTGGCTGAAGCAATCCAAAAATTCGACCTCCAAGGGTTTGGCCCAATATCCACTGAAACCCACTACCAAATGGTAGATTGGGGGCTGGGTAATCCCTATGCCAAACCTCCAATATATTTGGAAAGGTCTTCCCCTCCATAACATGAGATCCCCTATGCCCAGTGTGCCCTCCTCAAGATGAAATGTGCCCCACTGGTAGAAGAAATCAATGGCCTAATAAATACCCTCAAACATTGTTGTAAAAAAATGCTATGGTGATGGATAGAAACCCTAGAGTGAGATATATTGAGTATCTAGTCACCTCTGAGCAAATCGAGCTACTCCCTCAAGATGGGTGTGCCCTAGCTCTACAGAAACCCTCCAACAATATGCCTTGCCTCCACAAAGACTCCTGGAACTGAATAGATCTGATGTAGAATGGTGAGGGAGGACTCTTTCACCTCTGTGACAAAACTTGGATCAAGAAAGGTGGGATCTTTCACCACTAAGCTGATCTCTAGGGTTTGTTCAATCAAAACCCTCAAAACCCCCAAGTGCATGGGCTCTCTAGCAAGAAGCGAGACATCAAAATGATAAACAACATAATGAGAGAATAGAGGCCCCTATCTCTATTTTATACCCTCTATTCACCTTTTCTCTCCAAGTTACTTTTACTTTATTTAATTATTCCTTAATTATATCACTTAATTAATTAATTAACCATTTTACCTCTAAAAAGTGATTTATCCATCCTTATGGCTTCTTCGACCACTGAAAGTCACTTCTCATCATCTTATCCTGTAGTTCTCTTCCTCCCGATTCCAATGAGCTATTACACTAAGAGGTTTCTCCAAGTAATATGCCCAATATGACCTTCTTAGTGAATTTAATTAAAATATAACCCATTATAACTCAAAATTACGAAAATTGTTGGAATGCAACGAAACCAAAGATAAACTGTGTGGAATGGATCATGATGATGAAATATGATGAATGATACAAGTCAGGCCCAATAAAACCCCTCAATATCTCATGAACTCGTTATCACCCCTATCTGGCTACTCTAGCAGGCATAATACTTTATAATGTAATGATGTCCAAAAATGGGGACATTATAGTCCTCCCTGCTAGAATATTGCTTGTCCTCAAGAAATAACTGAATCCATCTACATATGATATCGGGGTCCCATAACCACCTGTGTGACACAAAGTAGACTCCCCTCAAGATGTGGCCCCTCCAAGTGCTCACCACACATGACACCCAAATGCTCTTGATGAGTAGAATGATCAATGGCCATAGAATCTCAATCAACTTCCCAAGTAACCACACTACTCGAAACTCAACTTCATCAAAAACTGAAGTACCAAGCACTCCAATCCCTGGATCCCATATCAATATGTGAACTGTGATGCCCTGTGAAGTATAGCCCTGTAACATATCAACACCATGAGTCTCATGCAAATAACACACGGTTTCCACCCTAAATGAGTCTGACCTTCAAGACCATACCAAACCCAACATGACCTCCATTGACTGAACGTGTTACTGCTATAGTGAGGTACTATCGGACCTCAAAAAATCACTAACAAGTGACATTCTCCCCCAAAAACTGAAGCTCAATGGAAAATCAAAGTGATTTTCCCCTGTAAAGAACCACTCGCCTCTATCATTCAATGAAATGCCCAACCCTGCAATCCCAGGGTCCCATGCCACTCTCTAACAGGGACCATCAAGCTGACACTGCACTATTCTGATCATGATTATCTGCTCAAAGTATACATATTGGATCCCCCACTCCTGGATTCTCATGCTAAACCTGTGATGATTGGGCCTGTTATCAAAAAGTTGAACCTGTAAAGCTATCCCTGTGGAACCAAAATCTACCCATCCATCGACCAACTCAATCATGAGTATCAATAGGGAGAACTTGTCTCGCCTCATAGAATAGATCCCCGAAAGCCCTCTCAAAGTAATCCAAGAGTGAAATCTATTGCCTACTGGCACAACTCAGACCCTCATAAGATGAATCAAACTACTGACCAAATGGACTCTCGAGTCCCACGACAACTTCAGAAGTTCATCACTTCCAATCCTCGCTAATTGTTGATGTTCTCTACTGATAATTGTTGGAATCCCACCATCCTCATCCCAATGAGAACCTGCATCTGTATAAACCTCTAAAATATCCTCTGTCCCATGGCCTAAGATACTCTCTATCACTCCCAAGGCCTCGACTGTTTGTCTCTGATAATCCACCCCTATGTTGTTGTGTGCAATAAAGACACTCCTTTCAGGTGGTCTCGACCTACCAACTCTCCATGTCCCTTGCCCCTGTCTATCTCCCCCTACACTACTGTCAATGATGAAAGTATCGGGAAAGGCTAACAGGCATACTTGCAAAGGACTCTAGGACTGGAAAGTGTCATATACTTTGGTCAACCCCAAGGACTTGACCAAAAACTCATCCACCGGTACCCATGGTAAATAATCAATTGTACTCATCACTAAACTCCAACCCTTAGGTAAAACAGTAGGTATCTCCACAAAGTGTTGGTCAATCACTCTCCATCCATCATCACTTAGGCAATTGTTGCTACTGTGAAGGTGATCTCCCAGATCTATATGTTGTTGCAAGGGAGAGGAATCTCCATGCTCCACCGAGTATGTCTCCTCCCTAAAATCCAGTGCGTCCCTCTGAATCCCACTGTACACTTCTACATGTCGTTGTGAGCTACCACTCATCACTGTATCTCCCTGCATTTTCATGTAATCTCCTGTATCCACCTGCAACATCATGGAACCTGGGTGTACTACTGAGCAATCCTCTACATGAAGGTTAGCCCATCCTGGAACACAAATGGAAGTGTCCTCATAACTACCCCTAGCTCTGGAACCCCCATGTGTATGTGTGTGCCCAATTGTTTCAACACCCCTCATGAAGGGTGGTCCTTGTGACCCATGGACATCCTCCTATGTCTTCGGATCACACGTCTCAACACCCCTCATGAAGGGTGGCCCCTGTGACCCATGGACATCCTCTTGCATCTTCGGATCACATCTCTCCATACTCATCAGTCATATTGGGTACTCCTCATTCTCTTCCATCAACTGGTGCTCCACTGCTAAACCACCAACATCCTCTAGCAACGTAGCTAAAGGATATATCTGACTCTCTGTTGAGATAGATGTTGTGGATCTCTATCTAATCTCCTCAGGGAGCTCCTCTGATATGGACTCTAATTCGTGAAGGGTGGTCTATGTTCCTTCCAATAATCCTCATGTGCTCACCAACTCATGAATGAGCCAGTCCACCTCCAACTCCTTATGCCTTAGGGCCCGGTGATACATCTCGCCAACCTCCAATAGGTAATATCTATCCATCAACAATTTTTGGTAGTTGACCCTCATCATAGTCACTCTCTCCCTGAGAGTATGATAGTCATCCATGGAAAGTACCCCATATGAACTATTATGTGCCATTGATGCCCTCCAAAAATATCCTTCCACCAATGCATGTGTGTCATCATTGTGTCTAGTGGCTGCCATGATCATGTCCTCATTGACTCTCAATTGTTCTGCCAAGTGTCGTGACTCCTAATCACATTCCTGCTGAGGTGCTACCTTATGCCTCTCATTGCTAATGTCAACAATGGAATCCTCAACAACACACTCCTCAAAAGATAAAGCAATGAATTGTCCATTGTCCACTGTTCTACTGAGTCCTCCTATATGCCACTACACCCCATCATCAATTGCTACCCCCATCTAAATCACATTGTATCATATATGGGAAGTTGTATCCTCTTGTGCGCTCACTCTGCTAATGTTATCTACACCTGGATCCCATACATATGTGTCTAGACATGAGATATGATCATCCCATCCAACAAGGAGTGCATCCTCATCACTGTAGATCGATCTTGGAAGTGAGTATACCATCAAACTATTAGTCTCCACAAACTGATCTAAAAATGGAAACTCCAAAAGAGGTGAATCACTCTCCTCATATTGATAGGTATGTGTAATGTCAAATGTCTCCAAGTCATGTCTCTCCTCCTGGGTCTGTAGATCCATATGTCCCCGGTGTACAATCCTCACACAAGGCTCCTCCACCATATAAAAAATGCCACTGATATCCTCATGTGTCGTGGCTATCATAGGTGTCTGAGAAGATGAAAAATGTGTCACTATCATCATAAAAATCTCATCATTCTCCATGCATGACTTCCTGAAAGCCATGTCTACATCCAAGGGTAGGTCATCCAATCTCCTAATCTCATCATGTCTAAGTGCTAACGCATATGAATCCTCACACGTGTCACCATTGTGTTGAAGTGTTGAATCCTCAACACTACCTGATGTGGAAGATGAAGAACATGTGCTATCATCATGTCCATCCAACTGCCCCTCATATGTGCAAGAGTCACTAGCCTCATCATACTGCTCCAAATAGGAATCTATGGTTGCATCCTCATGCCTCTCCTCATCCTCACTGTCATAGTGCACCTCAACAATGTGCACCTTCCCTTTACCCCTCCATCTGTGATCTAGCTCCCAAGGCTCTTTGCAACTGTAGCAAAGTTCCCTGCTCCTAATGGGTGTAGGATCAATCTGTGCTTCCTTCCATCTACTAGCTAGTAGTGATGTCTCTACCTCCTTGACTGCTTTGGCTCTAGTTCTATTTTCCTCTGCTATGCTGACCCAATGTGTAACCTCATCTTTTCTCCACCTAGGATTTTTTTATGGATACAAACTGTTGGAATGTTACTTGAGCCCTAAATTTCTCACTAAGGGCGTAATATTCCCTTTCACAATATACAATCTCTCTAGTAAAGTCCATAAAATCAATCTCTCTTTATGGAAGACCCCTCAGACTCAGAGGGATCTTTGCTCTAATACCACTGTAATGTTCACAACTAGATCTGATACCACTGTAATGTTCCCAACCAGATCTGATTGGAACATTGAGTTTTTATTGTGTTTTATGTGTTTTCTGGTTGTGGCATTTTGTCAAACACTTTGTTGATTTTAGTCTCTTGAGTTGTGTTGGGGTTTATAATTATGGTTTTAATGTTTTTTTGTAGCAATTAAATATATCAATGCAACCAACAACATGTACACAACAAGATACAGTAGAACAACTCAATTAAATAGTACAAATACCTCAGATATGATTTTATTCATAATAATAGTTGACCTCATACAAAATGGGACAGATTTGGAAAGCATAGAGTGTATGGTTGATAATTCCCCCAAGATAGAAAGGAATGTTGAAGATATGGTCTCCTAAGAGTCCAATGTTGCATACAAAAGATATCCGAAATCAAACCTGTAATCTGGTTTCTGGTGGTGTCTACACTCTAGCAAGTGCGCCCTCCTTGGCTAAAGCAATCCAAGAATTCGGCCTCCAAGGGTTTGACCCACTGCCAAAAGTTATATTGGGGGCTGGGTAACCCCTATTCCAAACCTCCAATCTATTTGGAAAGGTCTTCCCCTCCAGAACACGAGATCCCCTATGCCCAATGCACCCTCCTCAAGATGAAATGTGCCCCAATGGTAGAAGAAATGAATGCCCTGATGAATACCCTCAAACACTACTATAAAAAGGAACTGTGGTGATGGATAGAAACTCTGGAGTTAGATCTACTAAGTATATGGTCACCTTTGAGCAAATTGAGCTACTCCCTCAAGATGGGTGCGCCCTAGCTCTCTAGAAACCCTCCAACAATACACCTTGCCTCCACAAAGACTCCTGAAACTGAATAGATCTGATGTAGAATGGTGAGGGAGGAATATTTCACCTCTATGACCAAGCTTGGATCAGGAAAGGTGGGATATTTCACCACCGAGATGATCTCTAGGGTTTTTTTAGTCAAAACCCCCAAGTGACACTTTAAAAGAAATGTAATGATTATCATATTATCATAATTTCAAAAAACACTTATTATTTTCATTTTTTATTTTTCAATATAATTTTACATCTTATTTCAGTTAAATAAAAAATACACTTCAACTCCACATTCTAATTATATTGTTTCTATCCCTCTTAAAACCTTCACTGAAATCCCAAGCTTCAACTGACACATAGTCTTCATTGTAATTCTTATGTGGGACTAAACAAAAGAGGAGAGAAGTGAGAAAAATACCAAGACAATGGAAAACCCAACAACCGGAACTGAAACTTACTTCTCTTTTGAACGATAGAGGCCAAGATTTCCCCATTTCCCTATCTCCAAACTCGACCACTTTCAATTTATAAACATTCTAAATCAAAGCGTGAAGATCGACAAACTACCCAAAAATGAGAGAATTACTCACCAGATGGCTAGGTGCACCAACAAACCAGACAAATTTGTGCCCATTATGAAGCCTCGACCAAGCCATTATCCCAAAATCCACGTACCAAGCACAAACCAAGCATTCAATAACCACAAGCAAGGAGAATATTCACATGCTACAAGGATTATAACTTGTCCTCAACTCTCCCACCCTGATGCCACTATGATGAGTGGTGGAGAATTGATTCATGCATTAATTAATGAGGTCGAGTCACTAATTCAAAATTAGTACTTAGGGGATAGGTATGGTTTCATACCCCCCATTTTAAATCAAAATACTAAGACTTAACTATATGGCTCGTTTAGTCCACTGGTCAACTTCTTCATTAAGGCCACTTTTCACGTGATAATAGGAGATTTTGGAGCCTTCTTTACTCGAGTGATGATGTCATTTAACTTACATCCCTCCAGAATGGATTTCCCAAGCATTGACTTGATGACAATTGTCAAGTCTCCAAAAACAAAAAGGACTCTAACATTTACTTCTTTGGTCAGGACAAGACCACACAGAAAAACATATGCCTCTACAAGTTTTTTTGAAGCTTGGCCAAGTCCCCAAGCAAATCATAAAATTTGTGTTCCTCTCAGATCATGGAGACTCCCCCCCATTCATGCCACCCTTGTTGTAGCAACATTTTCATATTAGGGAGGGGGTAATTATCTTTGAGGGAGGCTTGGTTAAAGTCCCAGAAGTCCACATAAAGTCAAATTTCCCCATTTTTTTGGCACTACTTTTAGATTAGCAATCCATTCTGATCCATTCTGAACGCCTGATGGATATTATGATCCTTGTTTTTAGGAGTTTTTCAAGTTCGATTTTAATGAGCATCTTCAATTTTGGATTTATTTTTCTTGGTTTGTGTACTATAGGTATTGCCCCCTTTTGTCAACAGGTTGGTGTGTTGTATAATGCCTTGGTATTACTCCTTTAGTTCAACGTACACTTATGAAAACACATCTTTGAATTCTTTAGAAAGTTGAGTGAATTGTCACAACTATGTTTCAATACAATCATCACTGAGATTTGGGAATTTGGGATTCTCAAGAGTGTCGATGTTAACCTTGTTCATCTCTTGGACCTTCCTAGGGAATGGATCCTCCTTGAGTTTCCCTCTTCATACTCTATCATCCTTGGTGAATATTGATTCCAACATAATCAAACCCCTCAGGCGAGTATTTACTTTGAGGTTCAACACTCCTTGTTTATCATAAACAATCTTTTTGGTATTCCCTAACTGAGGCTCCATATTAAAATTCTTCACACTATCTTCTTCGATTCATTTTTTTATCGTTAAGAAGTTGAGGATATGCTCATCATTGTGGAAAAATTACCATAATATCTCAAACACTCCCTATTTATCATAACTATCCTTTTTGGTAGTCCCTGGCCGAGGCTCCAGACTATAATTATTCATACTATCTTCTTTGATTCCTTTTGTTATTTTCAGGAAGTTGAGGATATTCTTATCATTGTGGAAAACTTGCCATAATCTTTCATTGTCTGGGATGGAACGATAATAAACCAACTCAACCTGGAAAGAATCATTTGGCAAGGAAGGGTGAAGGTTAAAAAGGGAATTCAATAATGCCAAAGATTCAACCTGATAATTCTCATCTCTAGGAACACATCTTATGTTAAATGAATTGAAATTTTGCAAATGTTCCCACACCCTTTGGATGTATGCTTTCAATCATCTATTTTTGACAATGTCACTTTATTTCTAAATAATTGATGATGAGTCCGGAGTATCCCATCACAATAAGGTATTGGACTTTCATCTCTTGAGCTAAAACAATTCCTTGCACTTAGGCTTTGTACTCCATCACATTGTTTATACATCCAAATTGTATTTTGAATGAGTAAGGATATACTTCTCTTGCTGGGATTTCCAACACTATGCTGGCACTCGATCTTGATTTAACACAAGCTCCATCAAAGTCCATTGCCAAAACTCCTTCAAAAGGGAGGCACACCTATCAATCTTCCTATGTGCAGATACATTCATTGTTGAGAATTGCATAACTCCTCAATCCTACATCAATGCAATGCTTTAATCCCTCAACTTGTTTCTTTTCAAAGTAGACCAATTTCTTTGGTTCTTGAGAAATATTAGTAAAACCTCCATCCTTCGTGGGTAACATCATGAAACTCCCATCATTCATAATGTATCCTCCTAATGGAAAAAATCAATCGCTCCCAAGGAGTACTCTATATGCAGCTGGAAAATCTACTATTGTAATGATAAATACTATGTGAATATATGTGGTGATACTTATTCAAGCACAAAAGTATTTAATTTCTTCGTAAGTTAGGACCTTCTTTTGAATCTATATCATAAATCCATTCGCCAGCTTCATAGTACATAGTACACTACAAAACCCATCACCTCCATGGTCAAGAGTGGAATTATGCTATTCATGGACCACTATCAATCATACAATTGTACAAAATGAGCTCACCAGTCTCCAAAGAGATGAAAAATGGAGGGTCATTTATGACATTCTTTCATAATGATGGAAGTCATTGGTAATAGTCATTACTAGTGAAGGCCTCCACCCTTGGTCTAATTTTCATCCCCGCATTAAGTGGTCAAAGAACATTTTCCCTCTACCAAGGTAATTTTCTCTTTATTAAGATTGTCAACAATATTATATGGCATTTTTGATGGTGGGTGTAGTGGGTGTTAGGCATTTTGATTCCTCTTGGATTCAGTTACAAAGTGTCGGATCTCATGTTTCCTTGGTGCTATTTGATTTGGATTTGAGGTTTGGTCAGTAGTGTTAGGATCAATTAGAGCTCCTTTTGATTTAACCTATTGAGAAGAAACAAGAATCTTAGGCTTAAATTTAAGTGTCTGAGATCTAGTTTGCAAAATGTTTTGTTTACAATCTGCATCCACATCAATATCAAAGTACACGTATTTATCAATAAATTCCTTCTCATGGGTAGGCATAATCGAATCATACCATTGAGTGGAGTCCATTGTCCAACAATTTAGATGTAGCACCATCATCTTTGGGTCATTGGTCAATACACTCACCGTCTTCAAGTAGGTACTCATTATTGTGATAATCATCGAGAATTGCAATGTTGGGTTGGGAATTCTACACTTGTCTAGAACAAAAAATGGTCTCTACCATTCTAGGGCCATTTTCCAACCCTTCCTGGGTCTAAGTGCATTGATAGTCACGATATGATATTGCGACCTTGGTCTCATATCTTCATCTCTTTTCAATTATATAACTTCATTTTGGAGTTGCTAGACGATTTGGTTCAACTTCCCAAGCTATGTATCATGATTGTTGTGAGATACCTTACCAATCCCCGAGGCATTCCGTATATGGGGAGGTTATCCATGGAAAATTCCTCTACCCACACCTTTGTCTTCTAGGGGTTGATAATATATAGATGGTCCATGTCCTAAGATTGATATCCTAGCCATATGTCTTTGAACTCATCCTAATATGATATCAGGATCAACGTTACTTTTAAGCATTTCTTCTTCCATTTCATAGGCCTTTCTCATGGATTGTTCCAATGTGTTTATACAAACAACTTCTAGTCCATAGTTCACATTAAAGGGAATAGCATTATTGTATCATCTGAGAAAACATCAAATCATTTATGTATTGGCCTTTAGGTATTCATTCCAAAGTTCTAAATACTCGAGATTGAAATCCATGATTCTTTCACCCTTTCAAGGTGAATTTGAGTGAACTGAGTAAGGAGGGTATGATAATTGATTGGTTGGGTGTATTTGGTTAAAACATATCCTCAAGGTCATCAAAACAAGTTATAGAGCCAACTAGCAAGGACCGGGACCAATATGAGGCCAAAACGACCAAATTTTGAAGGAATGTCGTCACTAAAACGTCATCATGATTTATGAAATGCATGTCACACATTGCCAAAAATTGATCCATGTGCCTTTTAGGACTTCTTGAACTATCACCATTGAATATGGGAAGACACCCTTGAGGTAAGGTTTGTACCCAATGTTGTTGTCGCCTAAAATCCAAAGGGCTCATCCTTGACCTTATTTTTGGATTTCGTTGCTACTCTTTGTCGTGTGGATGCTCACACTCTGGTATTTATCTGTCTACCATTTCAATCTCTTGTCCTCGTCTAGGACTATCAGGTGGCGAAAAATATGGGGATCAGAAGGGAGATGATCTCAAAAATTCTTCACTGTAGAAATTTCACCCTCAACTATAAGTTCTCGATTTTGTTCAAGAGTTCTTTGTTTTCTCTTGGTGAGAATTTCCTTGCAATTTCTCCAGGGTGCCCAACATAGCATAATGTCTTATAGATTCACCTAAATCGTTACCACTAGGTGATTATTTCCAATAAATTTGAGGTGCTTTCCCTACCACCCAATTTTCTTCTTGTTCAAGCACGTTCCAAGAGTGCACGAGGTTAGTGCAGTCTTGAGTTGTTTTTAGAGTAATATTAAAACATTGATTTAATATGCTACATTGATCTTCTAAGCCAACTCGTAAGTGCAATTGTAATGGATCTCCATGCGACATCTTGTCACCAATGGAGTCACCCAAATGTTGAAGCCTTTTCCTTTTGGGAAGGGATCAACGTTAAGGGCACTTTTTGAGTTCCTTGAATATTTCCCTCAATGTTGATTCCTTCCCGAAAGGAAAAGGATTCAACACCTTTGGATACAATTTGTCACATGCTTGTCAATGTTTTGGTTTAGATTTATGTCTTTTGTTCTTTTTGGAGTAGGCACGTGTTTGAGGACAAGAATCTTGGATATGCCTTGTTTGTTGATAGAGTCACATCAAAAATCAATATTCTTATAATCTAGAACTTGAACCCATCTAAAATTATCCCACTATAAGAACATCTTGTTTGGGAGAACCTAGGTAATGTCAATCTCAACACATATTCTAGCATATGTGTAGAATTCCAATTGAACCCACTCTTGATCTATGTTTATGTAATTTCACAAAGTATTGCCAACATCTTTAAAAGTTAATAAATGCAAAAATTAAAGGGGAAATTTTGGTGTTGAACCTAAATGGGTATTTTTGATATAAACATAGTGGTAGGATTGAAAAAGGGAAACGGTGGAATAACAAAAAGGCCCACTTTTCCCCAAAACCAAGGGCCTGTCATCCCCATTTTGTGGGATAGCTAAGGAGATGTTGTCTCGAGACCCTCAGGTTGCATACATGGAGTACCAAGAGACAAACTGACCAGCAGTGTCCACTTGCATAGACAGAGACCCACCTAGCCACCACAACTCTAGGATCGTCACGATGGTATCCACCACATCAGTTGGCCTCTAGAATACATTGGGTCTTTCTCCATGAGGTACAAGTCAATTATTATGGTGAGTGTCATTTCAATATTTGAGGCATTTGATTTTATTTCATCTATTACTGCTTTTGATTATGTGACATTTGCTTTGACATTATGCTCTTTGTCATGTTTCACCTTGGTGGTTGACATTGCACCCTAGTAAGTTGGTCACCCTTAGGGATAGGTATGCTACTGGGAGGTCCTTTTGATGATTCATCATGCCATTCTCGACCATACTTGTCACATTCCACACTTCATCCCCTCATCTCCTCACCTTTTGGGTTTTTCAGGCGTATTGACCCAAGAAGGGGTTGTCCCTCACTTCATGGGAAGAAGGGGTTGAAGGCCCAGAGGCTTGTGTCTGGAAAAAATAAAAAATTCAAACCATTAACGTCCTATATGCTCACCCAGGGATCCTGAGGACAATGAAATGTCTCTCTTAAAAAACTAATCGGACCCCTAAAATAATGACTGATAGTGAAATGCCAACCAGGGAGGAGCATGTGTGGGAACTATTTTTATTGCTTAGGTAGAATCCCCACACATGTTTCCAACTTGGGGAAGCATGATGTGACCAGGTTAGAGTCAAGGTGGGCACAATTTTTCATGCTTAGGTAGAATCCCCACCTTGGCTTCAACCTGGAAGCATCCTAAAAAATAATAAAATGCAACAAATGGGCTTGGAAATAGGTTGCATTGAAAACAAAGGTGCAACACACCATCTACAAAGGAACCCATAAGTGATACACTACAACCCCTTGTATGTCATGAACCCCATGCCCAAAAGTCTTCCCCTCATCTGTAACACATCATCCACATGACATAGAAGGAGGCCCCCTTGGGAAACACCCTTAGACTTGAGGTACGAATCACCTAGTAGGTCATTTTTTCAACCTTCCCATACCTAAACTTAGCAAATTGCATAGTGTCTTTGAGAATTAGTTTATTTTGATGAGGTAGTTTGGATATACTTTCTTATATGGCTCTTTTATTGCTTTAATTTACTCATCATGATGCCTTGACTTGAGATCCTTGGAGAGTGTATCCATTTGTATTTGCAGGACCTAACTTGGCACATTGATGAGGAATGGCACCTTAATTTAGTGGAGAGAGGTCCTGGCACCTTGGAATATGGCATTTGGAAGCCCAACGTCCCTTCTCCAACCTCAACGACTTGCCAAAAAGTGCCAAAAGTTGCCCAAAAGGAGGGTGACATCATTGTTGAGGAAAAGATATGAAATGATCTTACTCAAGCATTTTCAGATCCTTCTTGGCTAAAGAAAAATAGACGGGAATATCACCCTATGTTTATAGCCAACAAAAATAACATCCTAACTCACAAGTATTAATTATAGGTTCTTAGGCTAGTCTTTTATCAACAAAAAGCTTGCTGGAAATTCACTTTTTATGTAATTTTCTGAACACATCAGCTGTTGAAATAAATGTAAATATAGAAGAAAAATCACCAAGATGATAATTAAGACAAATGAGACATAAAGAAATCCTTTATTTCATTCAAGTTCACCAAAGAGTCATTTTGTTTACAAAATCTCATGCAGAAATTTTGGACCAAAGTCAAACTTAGACATCCCCGATGGAACATACAAAATGACCTTTGACAGAAAACCAAAACTAAACTCTAAAATTTGGATCAGCTTGCCATAGATTTCTGCCCACTCGACTCTGCACAATAGCCTTTGTCATTCATGAAAATTAATTCACAAACAGACAAGTCTACACAGACTATCAAAGATAGATCAACACCTCTGAAAAACAAGTGTCTAAATGATGTGATTCAGCCTTGAATATTGTTGTCTACAATAAGACCCCGCTACCATAAAAGAGAATTAGTCTTGTGATGAATAATGAATGAATTAAAACTGAAGTATCTCAACATAAACTCAAAGAGAAAACCTTAGTATACTTCTGCTTCTATCCCTCCCTTGTTCCTCCCTTTCCTTTTGCTTTTAACAAATTAGAATTAATTAAAAGACTCAACTAACTTTAGTTAGGGGGAAGAGTAATAATTATAATAAGGGTCATAAATAAATAATAACTAGTAGGTGGGACCCCTTGTGACTCCCTTTAGTTCATAAAAATCATAACAATCATAACATAACCATTAGTTAAGTAAAACACACCTCCTTGTGTCTCCCTTCAACATATTCACTTTTGGCAAATTTAGCTCATGAAATTTGAAATTATTTTCAAAAATATTACTCATATATCCAAAATATAACACGCTGTCCAAAATTTTCTGAAGTCAACAATCATCAACAATGGATAAAAATAAAAACTCAAAAGTCATATTTCCCAGTCTGCGATGCAACCCTTCCTTGATTGCTGTTGTCACCTCTTGATTTTCCTGAATTTTCCTTTGTCTATGCAGAACCTTTAGGCCTAATCTTGTTGATCACGTGGGAACAATCGTCCCTCAAATGCATCTGGGAAGATAAGGATTTGTCAGAGCCATTGGAGGGTGAGGAAGGGGCAACAATGGTTTTTCCTTTATTAAGGGCATGGTGGGCCTCAGTTTTCAATCTCTTTCTAGCATAGGAGGATTTCACTGGCGAGTGGTCAGGGGTAGCTTGGACAATGGGGTTAATAGGTGGAGGAGCAAGCAAGGACAAGTTAGGCCAACCACAATGTTGGGAGACTGTCGGGTGGACAATCTCCAGCCATCCATCATTTTCAGGAACCTCGGGTTGCAATGAGACATGAGGAGGTACGGGAATATCGAGGGCTTGTGGGGCTTGGAAAGGAGGCCTTTTAGGCCTAGGTTGGACTACTCCCTACCGAATCTAATTGAAAAATCCAGCATGAAACAATTTTCCAAGCTCTTGTGAATTAGCATAAAAATGTATAGAGAACCTGGGCCTTATTGGGCCTCAGTTCCAATTACCTCTACCTATGTTTCCTTGTCCATGGCTACCTTGACTGAAAAAACTCATTTCTGCATGCGTGACTGGTTAGAAAATAGTCTTTTAAATAACCATACACGACAACTCTTAAAAATATGAAATAGATTTGGCTCAGTGATGCATCAGACTCGTACAATCCAATCCATACAAATTGTTTTACTGTTAATCAACGAGCAGGGGGTGAAAAAGGTTTATGGGATGTTTTAGGGGTTTGTATTGAGTGAAAATATGATATAATTAGGGAGAACGATGACATGGTTACTGCTCAATGGAAACAACAATCAACTATAAAGCAAACCAATGAAAAATCATTGTAATTCACAGAAGACATTGCCATTTTCAACTGCTTTAACACCGAAATTCTCTTGACTGTAATCAATCTCATAACAAGGAGTGAAAAATGAATATGGGAAGGTGATGGGATTTGTAATTAGAGGAAAAAAAATAATGGAGGGGAAGAAAGACGATTAATGTTCATGAAATTAATTAAGTGATCCATAAAACATTCTATGAAAAGAGATGCACCAACCATCAATCATTGTGACCAAATAACATTTTTTGTGCATTTAACTAGTTCATTGTTCATAATCAAATATCCAACACAGTGCCATCACAAGACAATATGCATTCCACACAATCTTTAAAGGGGTTCTGTTCCTTTCATTTATATACTTTTCATTTTTCGAACAGTAACCATTCCCACTACGTAAACCATAAAAAACAACCACTGCCCATACATTACTTCAATCAACAAATATACTCAAAGTCATGTTCCAAAATTAACAATGAAGTCACACTACCACTTCAATCGGGCCTATCATTTAAATGCAATGATACTCGTTAAACATATATAGGGGTAGTAAACCCAATAATCAAGATCAAATTGAAAAACCCGAATTGATATTTAAACAGAGAGACAACAACCACCATTCCAACACAAGCTATGCGCCGAATGATTCAATCATGCAAGTGTAACTCCATCTCTATGCAAGTCCGATTTAATGTGACTCTAAAAGGCTAGGCCACCCATCCAACATGACGAGGTAACAACAACATGCATGTCTCAACAAATGATCGGGTTGCAACAAAAAACATGCTTAAAACCCTGTGGGTATCCCTAAGTGTGAAATCCAAACTATCCATGTTATACACAGTGCGCAGCCATAAAAACACCATGATGCAAAATTTTCATTTTGCAAAACCAAACACACAGTCACATCAATAACTCAATCCATCGTGCTGAGCCATCAATCTAATATGATATTTCTTCGATTTAGTCAAACTGTAATCAACTATGTTGTGTACACTCGGCTTATATAATCAGACAATCATAAGCATGCAGTGAATGTCGTTCATATAGTCTTCTTGGTTGCAATAACCATTTGGCCCCAAAAGAAACTAACATTTATCATGACAGAAAAACCACACACACAACGCGGTATGTGTGAGCAACATCAAGCATTTGTAACTAATGTCGGCTAAACATCCAAACAATCCTTAGTGAAAAAATACCAGTGATTGTGTATCAACCAACCAATTCACCACTATTGTAAAAAATCAATCAACCTAACAAGCTGTGACAACCACACATACCCACACATCAATTTGAATTGGGGCAGCGACCCTCTCCATTAAACAATACTGAGTTATTAAACATAAGAAGAGGGACTGTGTAATTTGATTTATGTAAATAAAAAGAAGGGTTTACCATTGTTATACAAAGGCAATAATTAAATGTCAAACCAACACGACTATCATATGGCCAACAAGGCGTGTCTGTACTCAAATTAATCGACGATACATTCAATCCACCATCACCCATACTAAACTTGACAGGCCCGACAAACTTCTCTACACAACTTCAGACTGGAGGCTAAGGGTTTTTTCTATACCCAACATAGGGAGAACAAAGCCAACTCCTTGTAGTGGTGAAAACTTAGAGGTCAACGGTGCATACACAGAGAGAACCATGACTCATTTGTGGACAGGTAACAAATCCAAAGCAGGGGACCATCACACCAAGTGAGGCTCTCATTCGGCTTGGCAATGTTATTTAATGCACGCAAGGTATAACCCTCATGCTCTTCAATCAAACAACCACAACACTGGGGTGAAGACAGAGCTGAGTAAGAACAGGAAACTCATTCTATGAACCCTAGTGGTGCAATCAACCAATTCCCAAGTGAACAAAACACAGTGACACAGAATGCCTCCGACCATTAAACCCATAAAATCCAGAGACTTGACATAGCTGTGAATGCGTGAGGATAGCCAGTCGACCCAAGACGGAAAAAACCCTCCAACTAAACCAACAAGGATAACAGAGAGCTAACACGCAGGATGACCAATAACTTCTATGGATTTAATATTATTGCAGAAAGAACCATCAATGCTTCATTCCAAGAACACAATTTTACACAGTTGCAATACTTAAGGAAAACACAAACCAATACACCCGCACCATTAATCATTTCATAACTAGAGAAGACTCATGAATGGCCAAAAAAAGACATACATGTAATCAAATTCCTTAAAACGAGAGTTGGCCGAGTGGTTCCTCTCTACTAAGAAGTCAGAGCATAACCACAACAACAAGGTTGAACAATAGCCCGACTAGGGTGGCCGCTAACGAGAGGAGTAAAGGTGACGTGTAGTAAATGTACGTCGTCTCCACCCATAGTCCATTTAATTCTTAGTACATGCCAACAAATCTTTCATTTACACCATTAATCACATGTATCAAAACCATCACCCATCAATCACGTGACCATATCATATTCTCAACTTATGCCACAAAACAAATCAACCACGTTCCATACAACAAATCGCATAAGCATTAACAACCTTTACCTTGTTAAATGTGCCTTCCATATCCTGTCCTTCCAAGGTATACCATAAGTATATTGACCATATAATTCAATTAAAATTGCATAACCATTTACTCGCTAGCTAGGATTTAACAATAATCGTTAAGTCTTTCATGCATGTAGTATAGTATATAGGATAGCTTTAAATTCTTCCCCTTTGCAATTGTTTCTTATCTCCTTCCAATTGTTCGCATGTAGTATAGTAAAATCGCAGAATTAGTTCCCTTTTCTTTGCATTTGTTATAGTATTTTTGCCTTTCTCAAAACTACCCTTCATGTATTTTCACTAACATGTTTGTTGTGCAGGTGCAATAAGAACAGATAGCAATGATATCAATGAATAGCATAGGTTGTAGTAACATAAGGAATCAACACTTCATAAGCTCAAACCATAGCCAATAACAACAAGATATCATCAACCATGTAAGTCGTGTCGCACATCATCACAACATAAAAAATGAACAGATCTGATCTTCAATAGTTCAAGGGGGTCCCACCTACTAGTATTATTTATCTTTTATAATAATAGGCTTTAGCAACACTTTGTGGGTGAAACTTCATTGACGTTTTTTAATTGTCAACAAACTGGCGACTCCATAGGGAAATTTGTTTTGAATAGATTTAGAACTCAGAACTCATGGTTTTGTGGACCAGAACAGTAGATCAAGAAGATATAACTCGGATGATTATGCAACAGGGGGAGGTGAGCATATTTAATGGAAAGATGACCAGGAATTTGGGAATAATTCATGAAAAGTGTTAAGTATGAGGGTTTTTCACCACTGTATGCATAATCATTGGATCGAAAACTGTTCTCTAACTTTTAAGGAGGAAAACCTTTAGACTTTCTCTTAAAATCTCAATGGATGAAGAAATGGAAAGAAGAAGCAGGAGATATCCAATTCTTTATAAGACAACAATGGAAATATATAACAATTTCAAGGGCCTTTCAGAGGAGACATCATAACATATGTGTAAGCTTGATAGTTATTATCTAACAATGTTTTTCCGGAGTGTCACTGTGGCAGAATTGATCCAACATCCTATTTGACCAAATTAACCAAAGATAATAGGAAACCAAAACATGACAAAAGTAAAGTGGTAGAAACTAAAACAAAAACAATGAAAGACATAAATGAACGCAACAAAGAACAAAACTTAACTCAGAAGGCATAAATCAAAGTACTGTAAGCATAGAAAAGAAGCACAAAAATTGAAAGCAGAGCTAGGCTACTATTATATATAAATCCAATCAGCATTAGAACTTTTCAYSYTRGCCCCTCRCAATACTTCAAGCGAGGATTGYTAGTGTTGTAGGAAAACAATTGTCTTTGTAATTCCCCTAAAATGTATGAGTTAGTGTCCAAGACAAAAGTAATTTGGAAAGGACCCAACACTTGAAATTCTGATGTAATTATCAGCCTTTGACGCACATGATTAAATCATCAAGATAAGCATGGAGACTGGCCAATTCATTGAAAGTTGTGTGTATAGGCCTTTTAAAGGAGGTACTTGCATCAAGTAAGCCATAAGGCAGGCATTTGTAAGGCATAGTATCGCAATTAGTAATAAAAGTGGTTTTGTGAACATTTGCCCCTTTTAATTTGATTCTCTTGTAACCAAACACACTGTCAAGTAAGGGCCTTAACTGTGACTCTACAACCTGTTGTAAAAACATTTCCATATTGAGAGGAGGGAAGGGATTTCTCATAATCGCTTGTCGAAAAGTTCGAAGACTAATACAGGTTCTAATATTATTAGTGATCCTCGAGGCCGGTTCCCAATTCAAAACCCATTCAGGGTGGATTGAAAAAAATGTTCCAACCCTTAAGAAATTTCTCAACTCCCTTCGAAAGGGTGTTTCCAGTGCAGAGTTAACAAGTTCTTGTTTTTTCCTAGCTAGTTTCATAATATGTTGAACAAGACCAGGATTAAAACCACGAAGATCCTCATAAGACCAAGCAAAAAACTTTTGAGATTCACCGAGTAGCCCGGTGGACCCCATCTCTTCTTTATCATAACATTGAACATTTATTTTAACATTCATTGAAGGTTCAGGTGTCCTAATGTTCAGTAGGATGGTTTTGACCACCTTCTTTCATAACTCCTCTTCTTTCTGTTTTTCTTTATTTCCTACAACACTCAATGAAAATGAATTCTCAAGAGGATTCAAGCCCTCAGGAATCTTATTATTTTCTATGGATATAATCTCCTCAGGCTTAAGAGGTTCATTTTGACTGAAAGCACAAATTCTCTCATCGTTAGGGATGGCCTTCCAAGATCCTTCATTTTTAGGAATACATGGATGATGTAGAGATTGAAAAGCACAATCAGGCATGTGAGGCAAAAGTTGTTGATTAGGAGAGGCTGCAAAGACATCTAACCGATCAGCCATGGAATTCAACTCCTTATTAAGATGAGTGATGTTAAAAGATAGAAATTTCAAGACGAGTGCCCAAACAGTTTGGGAGTATCGTTCCATCAGCTTGTTGCTAGAAGAGCGCATCTTACGTATCAGGTTCACAACAAGCTCAGAATTCTTGAAAAATAAAAGGTGGCCACAACCAAGATTAAGGGCATTCTCAATTCCTAACAACAAAGCTTCGAATTCAACAACATTGTTTGAACAAGCAAACTCTAACCTGTATGACAGATTATGAATTTTTCCTGTAGGGGAAACCAAGATAACACCAGCCCCATTACCTTCACTAGAGCATGAACCATCAAAGTGCATATGCCACATATCATCATCTAAATCAATTCTTTCCAAAGGAATATTATCCTCTTTTTCAAAGATGGAATACACTCCTAGGTCTTCTTCGATATAGTTTACACTAGATTGTGGGACATTCTCTATGTAGGGTGCAATTCTTCCTTCTCTAAGGACTATAATGTTCTTACCATTCTGAGGAATGGATAAATGTGTCCCATCAAGTGAGAGGTATCCACCTGTTAGGGCTTGCCAATCTATCCCCAATATAATTGAGTAATTTCTTACAGGCATATCAATCACCTGAATACTGAGGGTTGTCCTTATCTCAGGATGAGCGCATAAAACCAATCTTACATCCTTAATCTCGCCTATGGTTTTTTGTTGTAGACTATTATAGGAGAGCATGCTTCTGGCATTTTCATTTGTACAAGACAAACCTATCTCTTCCATAATAATATTCGACATCACACTTGGGCCCGAACCACCATCAATGAGGCAACAATGGGCAATCTTATCCACGATCTTTACATAAATACAAAAAGGGGGATTTTTTATAGGGTATCTAAATTTATGTACACCTACTTTATTTACAGAAGAATCCTCTTCGTCTACCTTTTCAGAAGGATTGGCTACAACAGAAGCTTTTCCTTCCATGAATTGTTTCATATGCATATGTTTTCAGGGACAACAACCATGTCTAGGAAGGTTTCATCTACCTTGATGTTGGCCAATTGATTCAAGATATTGTATTTGGAAGGGGGATGAGGAGTGATTCCTTGACTCTCAAGGATTTTAGGAACCTGGGGAGTAGCAGCAAGTGAGGATGAGCTTGGGGTAGAAGAACTACGGGGAGAAACAAATTTTCCCTTGGGAGCGTAGGCTTTTTTCCTAGTGTTGATAACCATAACATCTTTTGGCTCTAAAAAATCTAGGACAACAATAGTAGCTTCTGGTCTCTTACCAAATGTTTTATCTTTGGCACTCTTCTTTACCTCACATGTGGTTTCTTCATGGTGTTCCTCGCAAAAGTTACACCAGCTCCGAGGCAGGATATCTTTAGGCTGAAAATTGTTTTCAACCAGATTTCTAAAAGGGGGTGCAGAAGAGGATGAAGCTCTAGGGGTGAGAGGGGAG
>JZKD02S1593911.1:0-10107 GCA_000966675.3 Picea glauca
AACCCTAGAAGACTAGCACCCAAGAGAGGTGCGCACTTTTCCCAAGAAGGTGTACTTGCTGAAATTTCCAAACTCACATGAAAGATATGATTCCTCAATGGGGAATTTACCTTTATTTATACTAAACTGAACCTGTCAACAAAAGTCTCCCTTCCCACAACAAGGTCGACCTCTCTATCTCATAATATAATTAGTATTGACCAGATTAATTATCTTTTACATTAATTAACAATTACATTAAGGTGGGGCCGACATGTACCCTTTACATTACAAATAGGGTTACAGGCAGGTCTGACTCTTTAACAATATAGAAAGGGATCTCATACACCCACTAGTGCTCATCCACTAGGGGCACAGCCATATGGATGTCCATATCTCTAGCTCACTACATTACACAGAAGAACCACTTCTAGTGCTCAGCCACTAGGATCACATTCACCTGTGCCCATCCACAGGCACATCCACTCAATAGATCTTCTTTCCCAGTGCATTACACAGGAGATTCATATGAAGTTTCTCATCAACTCTCTGCTCAGAGGAAGCTAATACATCATCTTCATTTATGTTCTCATGACGATGCACCCAACACTTTGGGATTGCACACGTTCACCTTGTGCTCAGCCATAGACACGTCCAACTCTGCAGATCTCCTTTCTCACTGTGTTACACAGGAGAATCATCTAGAGTTCTTCTGAACTCTCTGTAAGGAGGAGGCCATCTCTACGTTCCAGCTCTGTCTCAGATAGGAACCACACACCCCTCTCAGGGGATTTCTCTCAGGTTTGTAAGCTGGAGACTGTATCACGTAGCTACAATCATCAACACTCCCTCTCAGCTAGGGAGGCATTCTTTATCATGCCAAGTCTCACACGGATGTACTTTGAACTTTGTCTTGGCTGGAGTCATCAACACTCCCTCTCAACTAGGGAGGCATTATTTACCAAGTTAATTTGGTGAAGAAGTTTGCAATCTATTCATGTGTAGGAACATACTGCATGTGTACTATTTTCTTCTGCATCATATCTCTAATATAATAATATTTCATCTCAACGTGTTTCGATCCATCAAGAAGCATTGGGTTCTCAAAGAGCTTTACACATGACTCTTGTTATCATCATAAAATCTGTCTCATGATCAAGTAAATCTGTCAGAAACTTGTGGAATCACATTGCTTCACACACACGATATTATATATTATGCTTATGTGGTACTCATGGCCACATAGTTTTGTTTCCTGCTACATCAGGAAACCATGGAAACCTTTATGGTAAGACAACAACCAGATGTGCTCTTTTGTTCCACTATACTCTATGCTCAATCTGTATAGGCATATCCTTGCAAATTCAATTTCACACTTGGAGGCATATCGCAGACTATATCAAACTGGGCCTCGTGTATATCTCAACAAATGTTTTATTGTCTCGGTTGGCTGAGGATTTGCTAAGGATATTCACTACATAGCATGACTCAGAGCTGGTGTTAACCAGATACATCAATGATCCAATCAATTGTGGATCAATCTCGTCTGAATCATCATCATTCATTTTCTTCAAGTTTGTCACGGTGTTTTTGTATTTTGTCATATTGAACTTCTTTAATATTCCCATTGTATATTTTCCTTGACTCAAGAAAATCTCATTGGTTCTTTGTCATACTTCCAAGAAGTAGAGCATCATACTCAGATCCTTTATCTCGAAATCAGAAGTCAAGGCTTACTTGTATTCATCAACAAGGATTTTTGAATAAGTCATCAAAATCAGGCTTTCGTCGCCAACATTGTAATAATATAGGTTTGGATCAACAACACACTTGCTGAAACCTAAACTCATCAAAAATCCATCCATCTGATATAGTTTCCAACTCATGGATGGTAGTACAGATGGAAGTGTATCGAGCTTACTAGATCAAGTGTCTCATCATAGAGAACTCCCTATGTTTGTGAGAATCATTTGGTTGTAGATCTCGCTTTGTATTTATTGACACTTCCATCAGTTGCATGTTTCATCTTATAGATTTACTTGGAAGTTACTTGAACATCATTATTTTAAGATATATTGGTATTCTTTTGTTATGGCATCTTGCCATACATGTTCTCATGTTGCTTCTCCAAGATAAGGAGGCTCAAAATCAATGAAGTGGCTCATGACTGAAGCATAGCTCGAAAATCTCTTTTGCTTACTCGGGAAGTGCCTTGAGGGGCTTGTATGTTCCTCTCCCTCCTGCAGAGTGAGCCTAGGCATGCCTTTTATGCCCTACTGCAATATCTCTTGGACATATCAACTGGAGCAACTAGATCAATTGGAATAATGTTTGTCTCCCTCTGAAATGTTCAAGGGGGAAAAGGTATTGTCTCACTGTCAATCTCCATCTCATATTCTTTGGATCTTTGAAAGGCTATCTTTTCTTCAAGGACAAGATCTCTACTTGTCTCGATCTTTCTCTGTCCATGGATGTAGATCTAGAATGTCTTCGATGATTCACTGCTTATACCATAAATGTATCATTTCTCCCCGAAGGGTCTAGCTTGGACTTCTTCTCTTTGGGTACATGTAAATACACTGGGCACCCAAATATCATGAAGTGTTCAATCTCAGGCTTCACTCCAGTGAAGGTTTGGGAGTTATTTTTTTCAAAGTCTGGTGAAGCCTCTTGTTCTGAACATATACTATGTCATGCATGCTTCTACCCATGGAATCATAGAAAGATTGTGATCATGCATTATTGCATTGATTGTCTCAAGGATGGTTCTATTCTTCCTCTTTCTCAAATAGTTTTGACTCCCTCTGAGTCAAGTGACTCCCTCTGAAGGATAAGCATCTCCCTTTGTTCTTAACCTGTTTGGAACAAGAAAACAAGAGGAACCAAAACAAGAATATCTCTTAAAGGAGAATAATGAGTACATCTCTAGAATCAAAACAATTTAAGGATTGTTGTCACAGCTACAACACCTACTTGTAATGTAGCAACCTTTAGAAATATAGGTTAGAGGAATGACAATTACAACAATCAAATCTRGAGTCTTCACTTTCAGTGTGTTGTTCCTCTGAATGYACTGAGATCCCGYTGGATCCAAGACTTCAGCAAATGGTTCCTTCCTCCTACAATTTCCCTCATGACAATGATACAAATAATATATATACAAGTGCATACCYGAAGGTGTTGATATGATTTCTCCAATGGCACATGGTCGATCTCTRTCCTCTGACATCTTCATGAAGGAGGTATGTCACAATGACACCTTTTTGTATCACCCACAAAGTCTTCCTTTTGAATTCTTGTCTTCTAGGAACTTGAAGTTGCTTGATCCATCAAGCTTATCTTCCATCATAGCTTTGTTCATCATAATTTTAGATTCTTCACAACCCTTTGGCAACTGGGCTAGAAAAACTAACAAGTAGGCTAGGCTAGCACTTTTAGGTTTTGTTGGATTTATGGTTGCCAACAATAAGCCTTTGAAAGATAGGAGAACACTATTGAGCTAAAGAGCTCCTTCAATGAGTTGCAGAAACCCTAATACTAAAATTTCTGCAGAAATTAGAGAAACCATAGAAACCCTAGGGCCAAAATTTCAAAATGCTAAGAATTTCTATCTGAAGCATGTTGGAGGTGCGTTGAAGGAGGTCGTACACTCTTATGCACTTTTTAGCCCCAACATCCAAGTGCCAAGTGTTGAAAACCTCCAGAAGAGCAAGCCATACGGATTTTCTAGGACCCTAGGAGGGTCGTATGGTTTCTACAGAAGAGAGAGAGGATAGTTGAAAGTTGTTTTTGTAATGGGTTATTCAAGACCTATGCTCTGATACCATGTTGATTTTTCAATAAGCAAGGTTAAGCATGAAGTTCATTCAATTTTTAGCATTTAACTTAACCATAACCAATAATGTTGCAGCAACCAAGATCACAAGAAGAAACACCATGCACAAGAACACAAGAAGTATCCTAGGAAAGCCTTCTCAACAAGGGAAGAAAACCCAGCCAAAATCCTTTGTTATATTCTTCAAGAGAAATAACTTCACCACCAATGAAACCTAGCACACAAGAGGGTGCTCAAATAGGGTTACAGGCAGGTCTGACTCTTTAACAATATAGAAAGGGATCTCATACACCCACTAGTGCTCATCCACTAGGGGCACATCCATATGGATGTCTATATCTCTGGCTCGCAGCATTACACAGAAGAACCACTTCTAGTGCTCAGCCACTAGGATCACATTCATCTGTGCTCATCCGCAAGCATGTCCACTCAACGGATCTTCTTTCCCACTGCATTACACAGGAGAGTCATCTGAAGTTTCTCATCAACTCTCTGCTCAGAGGAGGCTAATACATCATCTTCATTTATGTTCTCATGACGATGCACCCAACACTTTGGGATTTCACACATTCACCTTATGCTCAGCCACATCCAATTCTGCGGATCTCCTTTCTCATTGCGTTACACAGGAGAATCATCTGGAGTTATTCTCAACTCTCTGTAAGGAGGAGGCCATCTCTACGATCCAGCTATGTCCCAAATAACAACCACACACCCCTCTTAGGGGCTTTCTCTCAAGTTTGTAAACTGGAGAATGTCTCACGTAGTTGCAATCATCAACACTCCCTCTCGGCTAGGGAGGCATTCTGTATCATGCCAAGTCTCACGCGGATGTACATTGAACTTTTTCTTGGCTGGAGTCATCAACACTCCCTCTCAACTAGGGAGGCATTCTTTACCATGTTAATTTGGTGAAAATGTCTGCAAGTTGCTCATGTGTAGGAAGGTATTGCATGTGTACTATTTTCTTCTGCATCATATCTCTGATATAATAATATTTCATCTCAACGTTTTTCGATCCATCAAGAAACATTGGGTTCTCAAAGAGCTTTACACACGGCTCTTGTTATCATCATAAAATCTATCTCATGATCAAGTAAATTTGTCAGAAGCTTGTGCAGCCACATTGCTTCGCACACTCAATGTTATATATTCTGCTTCTGTGGTACTCAAGGCCACAGAGTTTTGTTTCCTGCTACATCAAGAAACCATGGCAACCTTCATGGTAAGACAACAACTAGATGTGCTCTTTCGTTCCACTGTACTCTCTGCTCAATCTGTATAGGCATATCCCTGCAAATTCAATGTCACACTTGGAGGCATACCTCAGACCATATCAAATTGTGCCTTGTGAATATCTCAACAAATGTTTTATTATCTCGGTTGGTTCATGGATTTGCTAAGCATATTCACTGGATAGCATGAATCATTTCTGGTGTTAACTAGATACATTAATGATCCAATCAGTTGTGGATCAATCTCATCTGAATCATTATCATTCATTTTCTTCAAGTCTGTCATGGTGTTTTTGTATTTTGTCATACTGAACTTCTTTAATATTCTCATTGTATATTTTCCTTGACTTCAGAAAATCCCATTGGTTCTCTGTTATACTTCCAGGAAGTAGAGCATCATACTCAGATCCTTTATCGTGAAATCAAAAGTCAAGGCTTACTTGTATTCATCAACAAGGCTTTATGAATAAGTCATCAAAATCGGGCTCTCGTCGCCAACACTGTAATAATATAGGTTTGGATCAGCAACACACTTGCTGAAACCCAAACTCATCAAGAATGTATCTATCTGATATAGTTTCCAACTCATGGATGGTAGTACGGATGGAAGTGTATCGGGCTTATTGGATCAAGTGCCTCATCATAGAGAACTCCCTTTGTTTGTGAGAATCCTTTGGTTGTAGATCTCACTTTGTATTTCTCGACACTTCCATCAGTTGCATGTTTCATCTTATAGATTTACTTGGAAGTTACCACAGACTTCCCTTCTGGTCTCTGAACAATATCTTGAACATCATTCTTTTAAGATATATTGGTATTCTTTTGTTATGGCATATTGCCATACCTGTTCTTATGTTGCTTCTCCAAGACAAGGATGCTCAAAATCAATGAAGCAGCTCATGACTGAAGGATAGCTCGAAAATCTATTTTTCTTACTCGGGAAGTGCCTTGAGGGGCTTGTATGTTCCTCTGCCTCCTGCAGAGTGAGCCTAGGCAGGCCTTTTATGCCCTACTGCAATATGTCTTGGACATATCAACTGGAGCAACTAGATCAGCTAGAATAATGTATGTCTCCCTCTAAAATGTTGAAGGGGGAGAAGGTATTGTCTCACTATCAATCTCCATCTCAGATTATTTGGATCTTTGAAAGGCTATCTCTTCTTCAAGGACAACATCTCTATTTGTCTCAATCTTTCTCTGACCATGGATGTAGATCTAGAATGTCTTCGATGATTCACTATTTATCCCATAAATGTATCATTTCTCCCTGAAGGGTCTAGCTTGGACTTCTTCTCTTTGGGTACATGTAAATACATTGGGCACCCAAATATCATGAATTGTTCAATCTCAGCCTTCACTCCGGTGAAGGTTTGGGAGTTATGTTTTTCAAAGTCTGGTGAAGCCTCTTGTTTTGAACATATACTGTGTCATGCATGCTTCTGCCCATGGAATCATAGAAAGATTATGATCATGCATTATTGCATTGATTGTCTCAAGGATGGTTCTAGTCTTCCTCTTTCCCAAATAGTTTTGACTCCCTTTGAGTCAAGTGACTCCCTCTGAAGGATAAGCATCTTACTGTGTATTTAACCTGTCTGGAACAAGAAAACAAGAGGAACCAAAACAAGAATATCTCTTAAAGGAGAATAATGAGTACATCTCTAGAATCAAAACAATTTAAGGATTGTTGTCACAGCTACAACACCTACTTGTAATGTAGCAACCTTTAGAAATATAGGTTAGAGGAATGACAATTACAACAATCAAACTTGGAGTCTTCACTTCCGGTGTGGTGTTCCTCTGAATGCATTGAGATCCCTCTGGATCCAAGACTTCAGCAAAAGGTTCCTTCGTCCTGCAATTTCCCTCATGACAATGTTACAAATAATATATATACAAGTGCATACATGAGGGTGCTGATATGATTTCTCCAATGGCACATGGTTGATCTCTGTCCTCTGACATCTTCATGAAGGAGGTATGTCACAGTGACACCTTTTTGTATCACCCACAATAAGTCTTCATTTTGAAGTCTTGTCTTCCAGGAACTTGAAGTTGCTTGATCCATCAAGCGTATCTTCCATCATAGTTTTGTTCATCTTAATTTTAGATTCTTCACAACCCTTTGTCAACTCAGCAAGAAAAACTAACGGCTATGCTACCAATTTTAGGTTTTGTTGACTTATCACTGCCAACAATAAGCCTTTGAAAGATAGGAGAACACTAGTGAGTTGAAGAGGCCCTTCAATGAGTTTAAGAAACCCTAATACTGAAATTTCTACAGAAATTAGTGAAACCCTAGAAACCCTAGGGCCAAAATTTCGATCTGAAACTTGTTGGAGGTGCACTGAAGGAGATCATACACTCTTATGCCCCTTTTAACCCCAACGTCCTAGTGCCAAGTGTTGAAAACCTCCAGAAGAGAAAGCCATACAGATTTTTTGGGAACCTTAGGTCTTACGGTTTTTGTAGAAGAGAGAGAGAATGGCTGAAAGTTGTTTGTGTAATGGGTTCTTCAAGACCTATGCTCTGATACCATGTTGATTTTTCAATCAGCAAGTTTAAGCATGAAGTTCATTCCATTTTTATCATTTAACTTAACCATAACCAATAATGTTGCAGCAACCAAGATCACAAGAAGAAACACCATGCACAGGAACACAAGAAGTATCCTGGGAAACCCTTCTCAACAAGGGAAGAAATCCCAGCCAAAATCCTTTGCTATATTCTTCAAGAGAAATACATTCACCACCAATGAAACCTAGCACACAAGAGGGTGCCCAAACCCCTAGAAGACTAACACCCAAGAGAGGTGCACACTTTTCCCAAGAAGATGTACTTGTTGAAATTTCCAAACTCACATGAAAGATATGATTCTTCAATGGGGAATTTACCTTTACTTAAACTGAACTAAACCTTTCAACAAAAGTGTCTATTGGCACAACAAGGTCAACCTCTCTATCTCATAATATAATTAATATTAACCAGATTAATTATCTTTTACATTAATTAACAATTACATTAAGGTGGGGCCGACCTGTACCCTTTACATTACAAATAAGGTTACAGGCAGGTCTGACTCTTTAACAATATAGCAAGGGATCTCATACACCCACTAGTGTTCATCCACTAGGGGCACATCCATATGGATGTCCATATCTCTGGCTCACTGCATTACACAGAAAAACCACTTCTAGTGCTCAACCACTAGGATCACATTCACCTGTGTTCATCCACAGGCACGTCCACTCAACAGATCTTCTTTCGACTGCATTACACAGGAGAGTCATCTGAAGTTTCTTATCAACTCTCTACTCAGAGAAGGCTAACACATCATCTTCATTTCTGTTCTCACGACGATGCACCTAGCACTTTGGGATTGCACACATTCAACTTGTGCTCAGCCACAGGCACGTCCAACTCTGCAGATCTCCTTTCTCACTGCGTTACACAAGAGAATCATCTGGAGTTCTTCTCAACTCTCTGTAAGGAGGAGGCTATCTCTACGTTCCATCTTTGTCTCAGATAGGAACCACACACCCCGCTCAGGGGCTTTCTCTCAAGTTTGTAAGCTGGAGAATGTCTCACATCGCTGCAATCATCAACATATTTAGGACATAGTGTCAAAGGCAACTCCATAGAGAGTGCCCCTTTCTTTGTACTTGCATTTCATAACTAAAGAAAAGAGAGCAAAGCATAGTCCTCATCTTCTAGTTGGGTTTTCTCCCATGTCATATTTCTCAGGTCACATATTGTATTCATTTGTATGGATGGTGTGTTCATTTGCTTGATCTTTCATTTTCGGATTTCAATGATTTCTATAAATTCGAGCACTAAGCTAGTAATAAAAAAATTGAGATCTAAGGAAATAAATTGTGTAATTAAAATTTCCAGAATATTACAAGATCTGTTGTGACGAATTGTTGCAATGGAATATCCATGGCAGTTTACAAATCAGACGAAGATTAAGAGTATGGGTTGACAGATTTTCTATCATTATATACCACAGTAAAGAGACATTCAACAATGCATTTTGTCATGCTGCAATATAGAAAAATAATCCATAAAGAATATGGCATGACTAATCCATGCTTCGTTAGTGTGATACAAATCGTATCAGTGCAACAAAACAAGAATTGAATGTCAAATATCAAGCATTTGCAAGGCACGAGAATCGAATGGAAAATATTAAAAAAAAAAACTTTTTTCTTATGATCTTTTAGGGGTTTCTTCATTCTTTATGGATTTTTTTAATCTCTCATTTGTTGGCCACTACASAACCTTAGAATTTAGACCTACTGGGATGAGTTTTTMAAGGCTGGAAAAATCCTGAAAACCTGCATATTTCYTATAAACATGGAGGAAATGGACCTGAAATATTTCAGGAATAGAAAATGGCTCAGCATAGCGRTCCAGAAGTTTCCTGGTTGGAGGCTTCCATAAATATTTCCTGGCAAGAACTGAAGGGGAGATAGTGTTTCTTTCTACTTAATATGTTTAGAGTAGTACTGAAATATTGTTCATGGACCTAGATGTAAAGTACAGATAAATATGGAAATACAGATGCCATGAAACATGTTTCCAAACTTGTAGAATAGCATCCAACTCTTAAAATTGTAGTATACTCTCAGAGAGGCGTCAAGCTAATCAATATATCATAATCAGATCAAATTTGTTAGTCCATTGGAGTAGACTCTATATGACCATATTCTTTAAAATTGCCAAGCAACGACTCCCAATTCACTTGCAATATTCGACTGATACTTCAAGCATAATCTGCAAGGTAGAAATATATTTCGAGGACCTGACGTGCTTTTTCTATCTTCAAATTCCAGGAGACCGCTATGGAGTACATGACCTGGAAGATTGTCTCAAGCAAGCAACTATGCAATAAAGATCACTGATAAAGATTCATAGCAACAATAAAACTAAAACTACGATAAACAAAAATAAATTTCTTGTTATTGGATACACATTTAAATGCAACAAATCTTTCAGGAATTCTCTTCTTACTTACCAATTTTGTAAAGATGGTAGTTTTATTGACTATATCCTTTT
>JZKD02S1593912.1:0-10107 GCA_000966675.3 Picea glauca
GTGTCCTTCCAGAGTGTGTTTCTTCCTTCCAGCGAAGACCTTTTGGAAGCCATGACTGAGTTTTGTCCCTTGACATGGTGTCATTCCAAAGCATTGTCCTCTTGGAATCCATGATTAAGAAGAGAGGTTTTCGAGGATAGTTTTTGTGTCTCTGTGACAACCTCATTAAAAAATGAAATAGAGGTTTGGGGATTGAACCTGGATTTTCGAGGATAGTTTTTGCATCTCTGCTGCAACCTCGTTAAAAAATGAAACAGAGGTCTTTGAGCATGGTTTTTTGATTTCAAGCTCGTTAAAAAATGAAACCACTTTTGAGGATAGTTTTTTCCGTCTCTGTGGAAACCTCGTTAAAAAATGAAACAGAGGGATTTGAGCATAGTTCTCGTTTCTATGTCAAGCTCATTAGAAAATGAAATAGTTTTCCCCCTCTCTGTTTGAGTCAGGTCCTTCATTTAGTATTTGAAGCTTCATTTCCTCCACTTTGAAGTTAGATGAAACGAAGCTTGGGGGGCATTTGCCTCAGCCTCTGGACTTCATGCTGAAGTTAAGCCGCTAGTTTCTTAAGCTGGGGGCTAAGTACCAACCATGCGTTGGGAAGTCGCAAGNTTGGAATGTGGAAGGTGCATTTGTAAGGCCAAAAGGCATGACAAAAAATTCATAATGGCCTTCATGAGTTCGAAATGTTGTTTTTGGGATATCTTCTTCCTTCATTCTGATCTGAGGATACCCTGAACGAAGATCCAATTTTGTGAAATATATTTCCCCATGTAGTTCATCTAACAATTCATCAATGATGAGAATGGGAAACTTATCTTTGATAGTGATATTTTTGAGCTCTCTATAATCTGGACACATACACCATGAGCTATCTTTCTTGAATACCATTACCACTGGTGCAAGGTAAGAACTTTGGCTAGGTCTAATAATGCCAACCTCTAGCATTTCTTCAACCATGTGCTCAATTTCACTCTTTTGGGTGTAAGGGTATCTGTATGGCCTAATGTTAGGAGGAACACTCCTAGGAATTAGGTGAATTTCATGATCATTATTTTGAGTGGGTGGAAGACCTTTGGGAATATCTTCAAATACGTTGGAATGCTTATCAATGATCTTTTGGAGATCTTGAGGAATAGATGGCTTAGATGTTTGAACATCTAGTGAGCATAGTTGTGCAATAACGCCTTGATGTCCCTTTTTCAATAATTTTGTCATGTCGTTAGAGCTTATNAATGTTGTTTTTGGGATATCTTCTTCCTTCATTCTAATCTGATGATACCCTGAACGGAGATCCAATTTTGTGAAATATATTGCTCCATGTAGTTCATCTAACAATTCATCAATGATGAGAATGGGAAACTTATCTTTAATAGTGATCTTATTGAGCTCTCTATAATCTGGACACATACACCATGAGCTATCTTTCTTGAATACCATTACCACTAGTGCAAAGTAAGAACTTTGGCTAGGTCTAATAATGCCAACCCCTAACATTTCTTCAACCATGTGCTCAATTTCACTTTTTTGGGTGTAAGGGTATCTTTATGGCCTAATGTTAGGAGAAAAACTCCCACGAGTTAGGTGAATTTCATGATCATGATTTTGAGTCGGTGGAATACCTTTGGGAATATCTTCAAATACTTTGGAATGCTTATCAATGATCCTCTGGAGATCTTGAGGAATAGATGGCTTAGATGTTTGAACATCTAGTGAGCATAGTTGTGCAATAATGNTATAAGAGAGACAATGAGGCTCTCCATCAAAGAGGGAAGAGCTTGGGGGTTGAACAATGTGTTTAGACTTTAAAGTACAAAGGGATGCAGGCTCAATGTGAAGTGAAAATTTCTCTATAGTATCTTTTCTCTCAAAAGTTGAATTATCCCCTCTTCCACGGTTTGGATATGGCCCATTTTATATCCTTCAAATGGAACTTAAGGGCCGAGTCGAAACATTTCTAGTAAATGGAAGTTCAAGGATCATGGATATTGTGACGTGACATGGAAACCCGACACAATTTTTAATTTTGAGCACCAAACTCATTGTACATGGGTTGTAGTGATGCAACCTATCTATATGCATGATTTCTAACTTATAGGGCATGTAGATGTGGGAAAATATGATATTAAGCTCTGGGAAGTGAAAAGGGGGACTTCAAGTTTGCATAGGGAAACAGAAAGGCCTTATAAGCAAGTTACACGAGGTGAGGAAAATCTTGCTATAACAGATGCCCCCTAACGTGTGAGGTTAGATGAGTATCTGTGATGGACAAAATACATTATAATTCCCAGAAGTGGTGTAATGGAGACCCAACTGGATGAACTAGTTTCTCATGAGAATATTGCAATCCATAATGAATTTGTACACATGGATTCCAATCTTAATTACACTGCAGATCCATGTGGAAATATACCAAACAGTTGTTCATGGCTGTGAATAGGAAGTACAAAGTAGATACATGCCAAAGGCTTTCATAGTCATGAACAAGGCCCAGTGAAAACCAGTCTCAAAATCAATCTGAATATATATGTATACAATGGAGTACAATCTGATCTCCCATGATCACTGAATTCATATAGGTATTGGTCCAATGAATGATAGCAACGAATCAGGAAAGATGCTACTATAAACTGATGTCTTCAAGTCTTCTACACTATCTGCAAAAGGTGCAAGTCTACATCATGTGAATAGAAGAGTTGAGGTCGAACACAATGAGACTTCATTTGATTACTGTTAATTAAGGTATATCGTTAACAAATGTGAGACAACCTACCGATAATGAAAGTAGGTATCAAGAAATCGAGTACATTCTTACAAGTGTGAATAAAGGTGTTGAGGTCAAAAACTTGAAGAATTCATCGATTAGGAAACATTGATGTATTCCCAATTGTCGATGGTGAGAGAACCTACCACTGATTACTACAATCCTCTAGGTACTCATAGGACTCTAGGCCTCCTTTCCAGAATATATGAGTTGAATTCGATGGAAGGAGACCCACTGGAAGGAGACCCACTGAAAGGAGAGCATTAAGGCATTTCTCATTAGTCAGCACAAGGTACAAAGCAATATCTTGATGATTTGGAGGAAATCAGACGAAGAATATGTTCATGAACCAATGACCCTATGTGTCTTTCACATGCACCAGATGCTAGCAGTGCATGAAAAATACCCTATGAATAGCAGCCAATAAGGAAAAATACCAACAAAGCAGAGGAAACCACCAATAAAGCTAATGGAATCCAAGGCACTACACGAATCCTAATGTGTGAATATATTTCTTTCCATAGAGCACAAGGGAAACCCCCCAGTTATTGACCAATGAGGATATGTTGATTGTTGGGTTCAAGGTTACCTACCTATAATGAAAGTAGGACCAGGGTGCATGGTAGGACTACAGCTTCATGTAACTTTGAGACACACTGAGGGTATGGCCGACATGAAAATTCAAGAGTTATAAGAAATGGCAGACACGGGCTTATAGACATCCTTTGAACAAGAGCATGAGACATATGGAGGACTCTGGTAGCATAGACTTGATAATGAATCTTTCTGATGCAGGGGACACCAATCAAACTCTCTATAGGGATTGGAAGAGTAACCAGTGGGAGGAGTAAACTCTAAGTAATGAGATCAACTTCCTACGTTCATGCTAAACCCAAACTTTGGATGACAAGTGGACTCAAAAAATTTTGCTATGTTCAAAGGTGACACGACTGCTACCAATATGAGATAATATTCTTTTCCCGACCATTTTTTTTGTTTTTTCATAGGAAAATTAATGTTATGATATAGAGGAGAAAACGAGTGTCATGAGTAAGCAAATAGTTCCAACAGTGGAATATACCTATGCTCAATGCAAGGAGGTGCATGCAGGATGTGGACACTCGGAGGAATGTTTCCTCTTAGGGTACAGGGTCTCAAGCTGCAAAAGATATAAACAAGTCTCTACTTGGCTAGTGATGCAAATTGTTGAGGTAATAGGCTTGTAATGAGAAAGTGAGAACTAGAAATAGGCTCAATACTGCAAGAAAGAGATTGACATGCAGTTACAACTTAACTCCAAAGAATGTCCTTTTTCATAAATTTAGTCCCCTAGGCCTGAAAAAGTATAAAACAATACCCAGGAGAAATCTTCTAGCCACTAGTGACTAGAGTATATAAACATCCTTTCAAATCCAATTAACGAGTGTGAAAGAGACAAGTTCACTCGGCAATCTTTTCGCTTTTTGAGAGAGTCGGAAAAGAGATTAAACAAGACTTTGTGGGATTCCCATAGGTATAGGTCAGAATGATTATGCGTAAGAATATGAGGTTCAAATGCACACTCATAGGATCTATAAGGACTCATGGTCTTTATGGAATAATCTTTGCATGGGCACCAGATGGCATAGAGGTTCTAACTAAGGAACCCATGTTTGGTAAGCCTCTACCATTCAATAATGACACTTCTAATAGCAGTAGGAAGGTTCTGTGTCACTAATAAATGGGTTTGTACCTAAGGCATACAGATTGCAGTCATAGGATAATGCAAATATGCAAGATGGAGTGGCAACCTATCCTATTTGTTGGTCAAAGAAAATACCTACCGAAGTCACGAACGAGAGATATGATGCTAGAAATCGCAAAAATCCCTGGACAAAACCACCAAAACCAACTCCTTCCATTGTACTATTAGTCCATTAGGTCGAAAAATTAGCAAAAACTATGTAAAGTGGGTAAAAATAACCAATTTTACCATACCATTTGACTTTTTTACCCACATAGTGCATTTTGGACAAATTTTCCCACAATATTCAAGTGTCGTTTGTGGGAGCTATGAGCGACGGAATTGACAATCATCTGGACCAAGTAAGTACTCTTTATCTCCTCTTCATTTCTAGTGATTTACAATTTCAAATTAGACCCCATTTTTTGAGTTCTAAAGGGTGCAAATTATGAATTAGGGTGTACGTGGGTTATAGTTCATCGGGTCGCATATATGGAGACATGTACATGGGAAAGGCAAATCCCACTCGTGTATATGTGGCCCTACATGTGACTGTTAACATTACAGCTTGCGTACAAGTCCGTAAAAAAAAATTTAAAGAGTTTGACTCAAAAAAGCATTTTCCTTTTACATGATGGTACTTGAATGGAGAGAGAGAGAGACAGCATGAGGAAGTGGATGTAGCTATGGAAAGAGATGCAGGGACCCCAATTTCCCTAAAAATATGTGGGCTTTACAAGTTTTGGGCTCTCAAAGGAATGAGGGATCAAGTGATATTTCTTCAAACACTAGTAAACTCCTGGTATCTAGATATAGAGGCCTTCAATATCAATGGGAAACCATTGAGAATTGAAGTAGAGGATATCTATTTCATCACAGGATTGTCTCGTTAGGGTGAGGTGGTGAATCTCAAATCTCAGGGAGCTGGGAGTGGTATGAATATAGAGGATTGAATTTCCACCCACTATTTTGCAGGCACAGAGAAGGTATGGAGTCAACTCCCCATCATGGCGATCGAGAACCTGAGCTTGAATATTGTCGTCCTTGTACTTACACAGATCATGGGGTCGGCCTCATTGCACCAGGAATCAAGGCCACTCATTTTTTACGCAATGGAGTTCTTGCAACCCATATTTTATGATTGGTGTACCTCACTATTGGCTAACATGAAGAGTTAGCTGAGAGACTACAAATAGGGGTGGAAAAGAAATTTTGGGTTCACATATATCTTGTGTAGTTTTTTCTTTGAGCGGGTTCTAGGTTTGATCCCTAGACTGGATATCATTCCAAGTGGACTGCGTGATCCATCCATGTCACGGTAGACCAAAGTGATGAGGCAGTTAGGAGGTGGTAGGGTTTCAACCCCCTACAAAGATGATTTTTTCTTCTGGTGGCGTCGACAAGTGATATCCATAGACAAGTACCCTTATGTTGGGATCGAGTACAGAGGAGATCAAGATATGCCATTTGCACTAGACTCCACCTACGGTGATATAGGTATGAAATTTTTTTATATATTTCATTTTTTTGTGTTTTTCAAAAAGATTAAAAAACACGAATATTTTTGGATGGTATCAAGTATTGACAATTACTTTGTTACACAAATGTAGGTTCGTGATGACCATATGTACTCCCACAACATGGGCAGAGGCACTAGGGAGATGAGCCAATGGGAGGAGATGTAGAGAGAGTGCTACAAAATGTGCAGGGGAACCTATCTCATTTGATGCATAGGATTCCTATGGTTCAGGTGGAGGATCTGTCGAAGGCTATGCAGCAGCAGGTGGTGGGTGTGCCCCATGCATGGCTGTGAATATTCTAGCATTTCACAAACACCATAGTATGCTATCATGATATGCATCCGACGCCACAGGCGTAGATTCCATGGTCATTATATCTACTGGACATATATGTATTTTGAGGGTGTGAGCCCCATTTTGTACTTTGACACCACATTTTTTGGAGAGATGAAATGTGTTGTCTTTACTTTAGTTATGTGAAAAATTCCAATATAGAACATAATTAACATATGCATCAGATATATAATTAGAACTTCTAGTTATGTGATTATAAGTAATAAAATCAAAGTGTTGTTCCAAAATTCATACCCGTAGGAATCTTCAAAGTAGAGTAAGGTCTTGCACATGGTAATTGTTGTTAAACTGACATACTACTAACTGGGAGTCCAGGAAAACTTCTAAAGAACGAACATCATGTGAAATGGTGTCGCATAAAATATATATAATGTCTCTATACTTGGCCACATTAATCGTTGATGGCCCTAGAAAAATGCCACCTGAAGACACCAGTTGACCCTCGGGTGAGTAAATGACCCAAGCAGCAGAAGCCAAGTTCTGTGTATGACGAATGGCATTGTCTACAAATCCTAAGAAAACTGAAGACTCTGTTGACATCTGTCAACCAAGGGAAAACTCAATAAGAAAGCCGATGATACAAATGAAAAGATATATATACACTAAGATACACTATTATACAAATATTTACACCCAATATTGGGGGCTCAAGCATAATATATTTTTAAGTAGAGCCCATTTCTGGGCTCAGCCAGCATATTCCTTCATAATATTCCAATTCATAGGCTCCTTTTTCTAAGACATGTCGCACGATATAAGGATTGTGCCACATGGGGTTGAACTTGCCTGCCCTCAACAATTCTTTGGCTTGGTCATACAAGAGGACCAAGTCACCCTCAGAGTACTGTCGAGGATAGATAGACCTATCATACTGGACATTAACTAAATGATAGTCATAGAGGTGTCTCGGCACTACTCATCTAAGCTCTCTAGGTGTATGAGGCATTATTCAAGATCAAAAATGTTAGGTAGGAGCTTAGTTGGAAGTTTAAGGGAAGGCTCGATCCTTGGCGACCAAGAAAATACATCACGAAATTCTTTGAAGAGATCAGTGTAGATTTGAATTTATTCAAGTGAACAATCTGCACCAATATATACATTTTCAATTTTTCCAGGAATTTGAGACATGTCGATCGTGATGGTAGGAGAGATAATCGTCATGTTTCCTTCATCATAAATTCCATGCATATATAGTGGAACCACGCCGTGACCGACCATCTCACTCAAGGTAGATCTAAAATCGTCATGTTCGATCCTTAAAATCTCTAGGAGGAAGTAAGAGTGATGATGCATATCATCCCATGGCCTATAAGATGGCTTCATCTTAAGGTAAAGTATCATCAAGGAAATCACGTGAGAAAGATGATGAGGTGGCCCATATGGGCTTAAGAACAGGATCCTCATCGTCTGTCTGTGAGGAGACAGGATCTGGTTCAGCAGTAGAGTCAATAACAGCTTGATACGATATATTTGTTGTTGACAATGGCATTGTCATTCCAATATGTGACTGACCTTCACAAGATATGGTCGGGGAAGGTAGGGTCCAAGGATCGTTAAAATATGAAGTGCGGAAAGGAACAAACCTCATTGATGAAGAAGACCTATTAGACATGCCATAAATGTGATGAATTGGTTACATGAAATCAAAGGTATCCATGAGGGAGGAATACATTATGACACCAATATCCTTATTTTTCGGTTGAGAATTGTCAATCATGGGGATCAAAGGTACTAGCATGCGCAAAGGATAATTGATCAATCGTCATCATTTTCCCTTCATGAGGAAACCATAAAGTACGTAAAACAAATGATGTGACTATAGTCATAGCATAAGTCGAGTTATTCCCTAGTAATAATTTATAGTCAAGGGGTGCATCAACCACCTCGACATCCACCTGCACTATCTTTCCACCTACTGTACTGGAAAGGTAGGAATAATTATGTGGGGACAGAAATAACAACCATCAAATGTAGTCAAAATAGTCATATATTGAGAGAGGGTTGGAGAGCCAATGGATTTCCAATAGGTTAGGGACATCACGCATGGTGCAGCACCTTCATCAATAACAATACATTTCATGGTATACTTCGAGTAATCCACATGGATTTGAAAGGCCATGTGGTAAGGCAAGCAAGGCTTCACATTCGTGACGTCAAACTTGATAACCTTAGAGCCACATGGTTCTAGAGCTCCTAACGCAGATAACAAGGCATTCCTCCATGAAGGACACATCTTGAGCACCTCCAAAGTCGACATCGCAAAAGGGGTTTGACCCAGATCTTCGATAATCGAATAATTCTGAGCAGCTCTAACATTAGGGTTGTGGATAGAGAATTTTAGTACTCCTTTCAAAATACGAGGCAAAGGCTCTGAATTTTTGATCTATAAAGGTGTTTTCGGAGGATGGGGAGACTCTAGACCTGGAACAGTCTGTGAAGATATGTAATCGTGAGATAGAGTGGCTACATTAATCTGAGACTTGATCGTATTTACACATAGATGGTCACCTTCGTGCGGCGGTGGGTTTTGATTCCCACCGAAATATAAACCTTTTTCACCATAAAATGAAATTGTTATATCAATGTAGCATTGTCATCCAATAGTTGCAGAGTAAATGAGAAATAATACACATACACAGTACACCATTGTTTTTACGTGGAAACCCAAAGCGGGAGAAAACCACGGAATGTTTTTTCTTATATGTCTTTAAGAATTGCATTCATTGGAAGCACCAACTTCCTTTTTTTTCCAGCTGCAACTAGAAGGAGGCTCCAACCCCCTAGTTTCTCAGGATACAGCCCGAGGGAAGCTCCAACTCCCCAATTCTCTGGCTACAACCAAAAGGAGGTTACAACCCCCTATGTTATCTGGATACAACCGAAAGGTGGCTACAACCACATGTTCTTTCCCCGTCCAACTACCCTGAAATATAAGTATAATGATGGAACCATTGTCACATTATCACTGTGATATATACTGTTGTAAACCTGTACCAATCAACCTGCACCAAACAACATGTATCAATCAACCTACACCAAACAACCTCTATCAAACAACCTGTAATCAACATGTACCATAAACAAGTGCATCAACCATGCACCAACCTATACCTCGACCTATACCATCGACAAGTGCATCAACCATGCGCCAAATATGTACCAATCATGCATCAAATACACATAAACTATTACTCATCAAGATGTACCAACATCATCAACTATACACCTCATGTATGTGCCAACTCATCAACTACTTGTCTCAACCATGTACCCAACATGTGCCTCAACCAAAATACCTCATCATCCAAATCTGATTTGTAACTTTGTAATAGAACTGGTGTATATGATCGCATACCTGCAAACCTTCCTTAACTTTAACAACAAGAGACTAGCATTTTCATCAAACTTTACTTTAGTCTCACATGACTAATTTTGGATTAGTCAACAACCCTAACTTGAAATAATCATAACTATGTACCTGTAATGAATAAAGATATCAAAATAGTACAAAATCTTCTTCAGTGTATTTTATGCAATTCGTCTAGGTGTCACTACTTGGAACCTCTCAGAAAAGGAGTTATAGCAAAAATGGCATACCTTGTTGAATTTTGGCTTATTCTAGAGAGTGAACTTGTAGAGCTTGGCCCACACAGAATATTTGTTGTATGGATCTGAAAATCGTACAAAGAATACCACAGAATGTACTCTAACCAGTACATTTTGTATTAATGAAATTGGATCTGTTATGAATA
>JZKD02S1593913.1:0-10107 GCA_000966675.3 Picea glauca
ATAAGCTACCCCATTCTGATAGTCTTTGTTCTACAATGTTTTTCTCTCTCTTGTTCATTAATAGAAGTTGGGTTTCACTATATTTATGTGTTCTCTGCATTATCTCTGTGTATTTCCTTGTTATATATCAGTTATATTTTTTTCTTCATGTCGTTCTCAAAATAATCTAGATCAGTGGTATCAGAGCAGGATACTCCTTGTCATTTCTCAGAGCAGGTCCCCGACAAGCTCAGGGTATAGAGAGTTGGGTCTCGAGCTAATTTCGCTTGAGGACAACTGCTCTCGCCAGCCCAAGCAACCTCCCATGGAGAAAGAAAAGAGAGATGAAAAAGCAAGAGATCCTTTACAGACGTTGCTTGAGGAATCCCTCATGTGACAGAGGAACGAGATGATGGAAAAATTTTCTCAAATCCTTCAAAGACTACTGATGGAAATGGTTGAGACATCTTCGACAAGAAGCCATTTCACAAGTGTGACACCCTTCAAGGTACAAGTCAATTTTGATATCCCCTTATTTGAAGGCCAGATAGATGCAGATGCTCTAGAAAAATGGTTGAATTTGCTAGAAGGTTATTACTCGTGTCCAAAAAAAATCCGATGGTGAAAAGATCACCTTCGCGCTCCTTAAATCCATTCCCCATGTCAGAGCTTGGTGGGAAGGTTACTGGGAGAGGTACATTGTGGATGAATCTACACTATTTGGGAGAGAACCCACTTGGGCAGCCTTTATAGATGCCCTAAAGGAGGATTTCTATCATGTTGGAAACTATGATGACCAATACATGAGATGGAAAACTCTACGTCAAAAAAGAGACCAGACGGTGTCAGAGTACACCAAAATATTTCATACCTTGCACTCAAATTTGGGTATCAAAGACTCTGAGGGGCACCTGGTTTTGAAGTAACGCAGTGGTAGACACAGGTACATCCAAACAAAGATGGATTTTTCAGACATCTCCTCACTGGGAGTTTCTTATCGATATGCAGTCAAAATTGACCATAAATTCAAGCAGCAGAGTAAGCGGGAGAAGCATGGAAAAGGAAAATCCAACTCACATAATGAAGGATAGAGAAAGGAAGGCCAACCTAAAGAGAGCTAGTCCCAGATTCAGGCAAAGAAGGGTAATGTGAAGTCTAATAAAGACACGAAAAGTGGTGTGAGTTCCACAACAAACCTTGGCACAACACTAATGAATGTCGCTCAATACATTCATTGGTGGTTGATCTCAAAGACAAAGAGTCGAACCCCGACTTGGACCCTGATTCAAAAAATAATAAAAGGAGACATATCATTGATGTAGAACCCACTGCTACTATCGCAAATGCAACAATCCAACTAGAAGAGGATCTTGAGGAGGGGGAGCGACTCTTCCATTCACATATGTGGGTGAAGGGGACCCCAATGCATTTTATTGTTGATAGTGGAACCCAAAAGAACATCATCTCAACAGAGGTTTTGAAGCAGTTGGATTTTCCAACAACACCACACTCGCAGCCATACAACATTGGGTGGCTTTGCTAGGGTCAAGATATTTTTTTCAGCCAGCAGTGTCACAAGTCCTATGGCATCAAGCCCTTCCAAGGTGAATTGTGTGATGTTTCCCCACTGGAAGTTTGTGATGTTCTATTAGGAAAACCATATATGTGGAGGTGTCATGTTTTTTATGAGTCTCGACCTTGTAGTGTCATTTTTACTCTGGGGGGTCAGCTATACTGGATATCAAAGGTAGTTCCAACAATTGTCCCACCAAAACAATGCCACAAAGTAATCTCTCAAACCGCAAAGTTTAGCCTCCTCACAATCCGATCAAAAGGTGAATAGAAGGAAACTACAACCATTGCAGCCTCAACCGAAGACCTTTCTATCCAACAGAACTAGATCAAAAAGTTTGTAGAAGAGTGCCAAGATGTTCTTCCTGCACCTACGGGGGTGCCTCCACATTGCCCAGTCAAGCAAGGTTATAATAGAACCCTTCATACTCTTCATGTTGCATCTTCACCGACAGATACCTCCCACACTCAGGTAGATCATGTAGCTAAATTGGTTGAATAGATACAATCCCTCCAGCACTGGGTTCATGACAACCTTTAACAAGTTAAGCAAGACATCTTCTTCAGCAAGGCAAGCAATGCCACAAGCTTCAGATTTAGAAGAAGTCTCCCCATCTCCCATGGGAACTTGATGCCAAATGATCCAAATGATCCAAATGGATCTCGGTGGCCATCCACATTTTCCACTGAATCACCATTTTGAGTCTGTGGCTTTAATAAACCATGATATTCACCCTTTTGATGGGGAATGGAATGTAATGTCATTTTCATTTGTTAATTACAGAAATCGTGTAATGATTTCCTAGTGGTCATATTTGCATGCCTACATCATAGTGTTAATGCACCGGATCCCATTAGAACTCCACAGTTAAGCATTCTTAGGATAGAGTAGTATTGGGATGGGTGATCACCCAGGAAGTCCTAGTGTTTTTCATGCCTATGTCATATTATAAACTTAATCCAATTTATCCCACATGCATCATGGGAATTGTTCTCCTCTCACTCTCTCATCTATAATTGAGGTGAATGAGGCCCTTTAAGCATTCAATGGAGTGTGATGTAAATCTTGTTGCGAATAAAGCGTAGCCAACATCTCTTTCTTTTCAGAGATAAGCTACCCCATTCTGCAAGTTTTTGTTCTTCAATGTTTTTATCTCTCTTATTCATTAATAAAAGTTGGGTTTCACTATATTTATGTATTCTATGCATTATCTCTATGTATTTCCTTGTTATATATCATTTATAACTTTTTCTTCATGTCATTCTCAAAATAATCTAGATCAATACAAGAAAAAATTGTATATTCCATAATAAAGAATATACCTGTCCTTTTCAAAAACTATTCATCTATTCATTCTTGACCTTGCATTATTTGTCGTTTCTACACATTCTGCTCTAAATTTCTACAAAAAACAAAATAGAAATCTATGTCCGGAAACTGATGTTTTTATAATTGAAAATTCATTTCTAAGATCTGTTAATTTTCCAAGAATTCTTGTAGGATGAAGGTTCCAATGTCAGTTTAAATCCTCCTTCGAAAGTTTATCAACATCTTCATTTAACTCTCTGGGAATGTGGCAACAGGAGAATCAGTCTAATCTTGCAATATGTTCCTGAACTTGATTCATTAAACGTTGTAAACGATAGACCTGGAAAGATGTATTCCCATTTATCCAATCAACTATCAACTAAGAATCCCCAAACACTTGCAAATTGTGTAAATTTAGCATTTCTGCATGAAAAATCAATTCCCACGAAACTGCTAACTATGCCTTGTTGTTTGACCATGTTCCTCGAAACTATTGAATGGTGTAAAAATGTGTCTTGGACAAAAAAATTAGAGCACTAGCAAGACAAATGGGAGGATGACCCTAGCTATCCTCGTCAAAGAATCACCAAGGAATTCCCTCCTCCAACCGAGGCATCAAAGGTCGCCTAATCTTTTTAAATTTGGGATCCACTTTGTATTCACCAGCTAGCTTGGCTATGAGACCAGTCACCACCTCTGTTGGTACCATCATGTTTTTAAATATGGCACTATTATGTGCCCACCACAGGAAATATACATAGAAGAAAGGAATTGTGGAGAGAAGGATATCAGTGGATTCCTTCCACTTTTTAAACTAGGACTCTAGGATTTCTTGTGGCTTCATCCCCTATACTTTTCCAGCAAAAGCCACTTATTTCCAAATGTTTACAGCATAAGGAGATTCTACAAAGAGATGTGCAACCAATTCTGAACTTGTTTTGCACAAAGAGCACCAATTTGGGCCGATCCAACCTCTATTTGCCCCGTTATCCATGTCAAAATCGTATTCTCTAACACTAGCCAAGTGAGGATATTTTATTTTATGGGGGGATTTTGAAACCAGAGATACTTCCACCACCAATTCTTGACTGTAGATCAATTTTCCGCAGCTAGCATCAAATATCACATCTTAACTGTATATGCCCTTGTTTTTTCATTTTCGAGCCAAAACAACGCATCTTCTTCTTCCTCCTTGAGCAGGAAGAAATTTGAATTCAAAACAAAAACAAAATCCCTCCATTTCTCTACACACTCACCTTCTAAATCCAACATGCCATCCATTTTCCATTTTGTTCACCCTACTCGATCCAAACTAAGAAGAGATGCATCTCTAAGCGAAAAGATTCCATTGTCGTCAAGGGAGGAAACTGAATGTTCCAGAAGTTTAAAACATTCCTCTGCAATTACCCAAGAATTAACCTCGATTCAGACATTTTTCCCATTACCTACATCCCATGCCACATGATTTCCAATTAAAGGGAAAGCCTATGCAAAATCCTTCCAACAAATCGACCCATTTAGAGATTTTTTTGAAGGGGATCTGATCCACTCAATTATAGAAAGACTAAGGAAATACTTGGATTCCATAACTCTTCCCCAAATAATTTCGTTCTGTAACACCCTCCAAAGGATTCTAACCACAAAATCTCGTCAAAACCATACTAAGTTCTTAATTCCCCAACCGCCCAAATATTTTGGCATGGCCGATCACTCCCATTTGACTAGGGGAATTTGTTGTTTCTCCAACATTCCAACCCATAGGAAATGAAAGAAGAGTTTCCTTATCTTGAGGATTATTCCTTTTGGTAGTTTCACTATAGAATCCCATTAAAATGGGATGTTACTAAGCACGTAGTTCAATAAAACCAACCTTTCGCCTCTTGACAGCCATCAATACACCCAAAAACGTATTCTTTGTTTCTATTTTGACATAAAACCATATCTAGTCCTTGAAAGAATAATCATTTGGTTTCAAAATGAAACCCAAATACTTTATTCCATCATCAAGTCCACTTTACTTGAATGGAAGACTTTTTTTTAGCTTGTCAGTAATCTCTTCAAGAATCTTGTTAACCAAGATCAATAACTTTCCATCATTCACTTTCATTCCTCTTGATCGACAAAACTGCTCTAGAATTTTTTGTATAGCTTGAATCTTTGAAATTGTACCTATACCAAACAAAATTACATCATCAACAAAAAGAAGGTGAGTCAAAATTCCTGAAGTTGCAATCTCGACTCCTTGTAGAAGTCCATTGCTTCTTGTCTTCTTTACCAGCTGACTCAATCCTTTTGTCACTATTAAGAACAGGAAGGGGGACATAGGGAAACCCTGTTGAAGGCCTCTACAATATCTAAAGAAAGGGGAGGGATACCCATTTATAAGGATAGCAAATGAAGAGGATTCCAGGCAACCCATGATTTATGACAGATTCTAGGTTCATTCCCAACTGTATCAGAACTAATCGGAGATAAGTCCAACTGACCCTATCGTAGGATTTTGATAGGTCTAACTTCGGGATGAAAGCGAGAGATTTTTTATTCTTGTTGGTATGGAGAGATTCTTGAGTTAAATATACAACATCATGGATTTGGCGATTGAAGAGAAACCCAAATTGTTCTTCGGAGATGAAAGTACTAAAGATCAACTTCAATCGCTTTGCTAAGATCTTGGCTATAAACTTATATATAAGGTTGCAACACGAGATTTACCGAAAATATTCAAAGGAATAAGGAGAAGTAGACTTTGGAATGAGAGCAATATGGACTGAGTTCAAAGGACTTCCCACCTTCCCTGGTCGTTTTGACTCATTAACTACCTTGAGGAGATCCCCCTTCAAAATCTTGTAGAAACCCATGTAAAACTCCACTGTTAGGCCATCAATACCCAGGCTCTTGCATCTTTGAAAAGTCGATAGAGTTTGAAGGACTTCATTCTCTGTGATTTCACACTTCAAATGATCATTTATTTCCAAAGTGATATGTGTTGGGAAGAGGGAAATGACCTTTAATATTTCGGCTATAGGACAACTTGAATGCTCTTTAAATAAATTAGGGAAGAAATAATTTCCTACTTGAGCTATCTTCTCAAAAACATAGACCATTTCCCTACTGGAATCCTTAATTTCCACAATGGATCTAAGCATTCTATGGTAGCTTGTGAATTTTGAAAAAAAATTGTATTATTGTCTCCTTCCTGGATCCACACAACTCTGCTTTTTTGCCTCCACAAGGACTCCTCTTTCTGAAGAAAATCTTATTTTTATGGAAAGTTTCTTCACACAGTCAATTTCCTCCTCAAATAAATAGCATGCTTATTTATCTATTAACAACTTCCTTAAATTTGTCTCTATCACCACTAATTCCACCAATTGCTTTTTCTTATTCTCTTTTACCCATAAGATTGTATTTATTTTTATGTTGCCCAAATTGGATGCGAAATGTTGCATGAAGGATTGAAATTTCCCTTCTGATAACATGGTCTACGATTCTTTGACCCTCTTAATGAACGAGGTTTTTTTTAACCACTCATGGTTAAACTTCATCGACAATGCTTTCCGTGGACCTGTTTTGGAAATATCTAAAACAATTGGAAAGTGATCTTAGAGACCCTCAAATTCCACTCTAGAAGATATATCCCATTGATTTTCAATCAACCCATCAAAGATTAAAAAAAATTAGTCAAGTCTTTTAGCAACCATACCATTCCATGACCGACCATTACACCAAGTATGGAAAATTTTCTTCGAAGCTAAATCTAAAAGGTTGTGCTTCTCCATCCAATTGGAGAAGTAGGATTCTATCGAATCTTGTCGAGGATTTTGGCCCTAAACTGCAACCAGAGATAATGTGAAATTTAAATCCACCCCCGGAGATTAAATTTCTTGAATTCAACTCACTCGCATCACTTAGACTATCCCAAAAAGGAAATCTATTAACATAAGGACCATACATATTACATGTTTTGAAAGAGAAATTAAGCCAATTGTCCAAATCTTGGATTATAATGTAGGAGGGGAGGAAAACACGATTTGACACCTTTAATTTGGGATTGCAAGCTGTTAAAAGACCACCTGATAAACCATCCATGTCAATGGAGAAAAAAAACCAATCTTTCAGCCAAGGCTTAAAAACCTCCTCCGCTTTTGAGCCACTACACATTGTTTCTTGAATCAGTAATATATCAGGATTGACCACTGCACACACATGCTTGAGGGCTTGCATCTTAGTATAACCCCCAACTCCTAAATCATTTGAAGAAAGAACTTTCATTTAGGAACCTTAGGGAGGGATTTNATTGTCGTTAAGGGAGGAAACTGAATGTTCCAGAAGTTTAAAACATTCCCCTGCAATTACCCAATAATTAACCTCGATTTAGACATTTTTCCCATTACCTACATCCCATGCCACATGATTTCCAATTAAAGGGAAAGCCTATGCAAAATTCTTCCAACAAATCGACCCATTTAGAGATTTTTTTGAAGGGGATCCGATCCACTCAATTATAGAAAGACCAAGGAAATACTTGGATGCCATAACTCTTCCCCAAATAATTTCTTTGTGTAACACCCTCCAAAGGATTCTAACCACCAAATCTCGTCAAAACCATACTAAGTTCTTAATTCCCCAACCGCCCAAATATTTTGGCATGGTCGATCACTCCCATTTGACTAGGGGAATTTGTTGTTTCTCCAACATTCCAACCCATAGGAAATGAAAGAAGAGTTTCCTTATCTTGAGGATTATTCCTTTTGGTTGTTTCACTATAGAATCCCATTAAAATGGGATGTTACTAAGCACGTAGTTCAATAAAACCAACCTTCCACCTCTTGACAGCCATCGATACACCCAAAAACCTATTCTTTTTTTCTATTTTGACATAAAACCATATCCAGTCCTTGAAAGAATAATCATTTGGTTTCAAAATGAAACCCAAATACTTTATTCCATCATCGAGTCCACTTTACTTGAACATAAGACTTTTTTTTAGCTTGTCAGTAATCTCTTCAAGAATCTTGTTAACCAAGATCAATGACTTTCCATCATTCACTTTCATTCCTCTTGATCAACAAAACTGCTCTAGAATTTTTTGTATAGCTTGAATCTCTGAAATTGTACCTATACCAAACAAAATTACATCATCAACAAAAATAAGGTGAGTCAAAATTTCTGAAGTTGCAATCCCTACTCCTTGTAGAAGTCCATCGCTTCTTGTCTTCTTTTGCCAGCTGACTCAATCCTTTTGCCACTATTAAGAACAGGAAGGGGGACATAGGGAAACCTTGTTGAAGGCCTCTACAATATCTAAAGAAAGGGGAGGGATACCCATTTATAAGGATAGCAAATGAAGAGGATTCCAGGCAACCCATGATCCAATTGACAGATTCTAGGTTCATTCCCAACTATATCAGAACTAATCGAAGATAAGTCCAACTGACCCTATCATAGGATTTTGATAGGTCTAACTTCGGGATGAAAGCGAGAGATTTTTTATTCTTGATGGTATGGAGAGATTCTTGAGTTAAATATACAACATCATGGATTTGGCGATTGAAGAGAAACCCAAATTGTTCTTCGGAGATGAAAGTACTAAAGATCAACTTCAATCGCTTTGCTAAGATCTTGGCTATAAACTTATATATAAGGTTGCAACACGAGATTTACCGAAAATATTCAAAGGAATAAGGAGAAGTAGACTTTGGAATGAGAGCAATATGGACTGAGTTCAAAGGACTTCCCACCTTCCCTGGTCGTTTTGACTCATTAACTACCTTGAGGAGATCCCCCTTCAAAATCTTGTAGAAACCCATGTAAAACTCCACTGTTAGGCCATCAATACCCAGGCTCTTGCATCTTTGAAAAGTCGATAGAGTTTGAAGGACTTCATTCTCTGTGATTTCACACTTCAAATGATCATTTATTTCCAAAGTGATATGTGTTGGGAAGAGGGAAATGACCTTTAATATTTCGGCTATAGGACAACTTGAATGCTCTTTAAATAAATTAGGGAAGAAATAATTTCCTACTTGAGCTATCTTCTCAAAAACATAGACCATTTCCCTACTGGAATCCTTAATTTCCACAATGGATCTAAGCATTCTATGGTAGCTTGTGAATTTTGAAAAAAAATTGTATTATTGTCTCCTTCCTGGATCCACACAACTCTGCTTTTTTGCCTCCACAAGGACTCCTCTTTCTGAAGAAAATCTTATTTTTATGGAAAGTTTCTTCACACAGTCAATTTCCTCCTCAAATAAATAGCATGCTTATTTATCTATTAACAACTTCCTTAAATTTGTCTCTATCACCACTAATTCCACCAATTGCTTTTTCTTATTCTCTTTTACCCATAAGATTGTATTTATTTTTATGTTGCCCAAATTGGATGCGAAATGTTGCATGAAGGATTGAAATTTCCCTTCTGATAACATGGTCTACGATTCTTTGACCCTCTTAATGAACGAGGTTTTTTTTAACCACTCATGGTTAAACTTCATCGACAATGCTTTCCGTGGACCTGTTTTGGAAATATCTAAAACAATTGGAAAGTGATCTTAGAGACCCTCAAATTCCACTCTAGAAGATATATCCCATTGATTTTCAATCAACCCATCAAAGATTAAAAAAAATTAGTCAAGTCTTTTAGCAACCATACCATTCCATGACCGACCATTACACCAAGTATGGAAAATTTTCTTCGAAGCTAAATCTAAAAGGTTGTGCTTCTCCATCCAATTGGAGAAGTAGGATTCTATCGAATCTTGTCGAGGATTTTGGCCCTAAACTGCAACCAGAGATAATGTGAAATTTAAATCCACCCCCGGAGATTAAATTTCTTGAATTCAACTCACTCGCATCACTTAGACTATCCCAAAAAGGAAATCTATTAACATAAGGACCATACATATTACATGTTTTGAAAGAGAAATTAAGCCAATTGTCCAAATCTTGGATTATAATGTAGGAGGGGAGGAAAACACGATTTGACACCTTTAATTTGGGATTGCAAGCTGTTAAAAGACCACCTGATAAACCATCCATGTCAATGGAGAAAAAAAACCAATCTTTCAGCCAAGGCTTAAAAACCTCCTCCGCTTTTGAGCCACTACACATTGTTTCTTGAATCAGTAATATATCAGGATTGACCACTGCACACACATGCTTGAGGGCTTGCATCTTAGTATAACCCCCAACTCCTAAATCATTTGAAGAAAGAACTTTCATTTAGGAACCTTAGGGAGGGATTT
>JZKD02S1593914.1:0-10107 GCA_000966675.3 Picea glauca
GGCCCCTGTATTAACAAGACGAAATTTATTGATAGGAGCCACAATTAGTGCTACTGCACAGTTCTCCGTCAAATTAACCACAATGAGAGCAAATAGAATATCGAAAGGGGGCTTTTGCCGTTCTATATATTCAGATTGAGATTAAAGCTCGTTTGCAGTACTCTCAGACTCAGTGAAGCTTCAACGCCACGGGATTCGAACCAGCTACCAGAGTGTCCAACGGTTTTTGTTCCGAAACGAGAGCATCTGTTCCGAATAACCTGCTAAACATGTCATCCTTTATCTCAGCTGCCTTTATTAGTTTTGCCTCCAAAAATCCAAAAATCGCTATCTGCTACATCCGCCTTGGGTACAGGATAGTCGAATGCGGGAACAAGAATCCGTCGACCATCATGCGATCATGCGGGAACAAGAAATCGATAAAACCTCTCATAAACCTTTGCACATAATCAATTCTATATTTAAATCTCGGTTAGGACTGGTGTAAGTAAGTGACCAAAGAATGAGAAACCCAACTAACTCCAACCATGAAACAGCTCAGGCATGCAATGGGCATGAATCCCTGGAGAATGGAGAACACTGTATTCCCATTAACTTGCCAATTGTGAAGATCACAGTTTAAAGCTTCAGTAGCAATAATAAATGTGTGGACGTTCCAAAGACAATGGTATCATCCAAAATAATATTGTGAACAAACTGGAAGACATTTTCCCATAAAAGTGACTGGAATTTCTCATCTGAACTCTCCTTGATTAACTGAAGAGAGTGCAACAATTTCTAACAAAGAACCACCATTCACAAGATGAACCTAGTATGGGTTAATGCAAAATGTTGTGCAAGTGATATCACATCACTATACACAATTTTTGTATCTAAACTTTGCTGTCGAAACCTCTAAAACATAACCCATCACAACAGTAAATGCAAATATCAGATCTGATTTGATTTAATAACATGATAACCTCATAGTGTATGGCTGTAACAGAACTGAGTGAACAAGAATGGAATGGTGAGATCTTTCCATGTCTTTATTGTTGGCAAGCTCCTGTGCTGCATCTGCCATTTCATCAAGTGACAAAAGAGGTTGACTGATATCTATAAGTACATCCACAGACTTCAAGGGACATGACACAAGCACAATAACAAATGAGCGATGACTCTTCTCTTCTACGGATTCTTCTTTTCCTTCAACAATTATAGAACTGTATTGAACATGGACAAGTGCTCTGACAAGGTCAAATGCCAGAAAGTTAAGTTCGTTTGGCATTTCTCTCACAATATTTTCAGTCACAGAGGACTTGTGGTAGCCTCAATATTTTCCTCAGAAGGGTCCAATCCCTTTTCTCATTACAATGGCAGGGGTTTTAGTTTGCTGGTGTATTTTCCATTTGTTGTTTGTATTTTCTGCGACAGTCTTTAGAGGCCTGCGACCACCTTAATTGGACGACTGCCCCTCCTCCTAGATTCCATCCTCCTCTCCCATATACGTTGGTTGCCGTTCAAGGGTTTTACCTTAGCTGCGGTCTCCTTTAGCCAAGGTTTGGCCTGAGCTAGTAGGCCTGCGGTCAGCCCTAAATAATTTTGACACAAATTTTTTTTAAGAGGAAGATCTAGTAGGGTTTTTTATTTACTGTGGTCTTCTTATTGGGATTTTCAACAGTGCTCAGACCTGCGGTCAGCCTCATAGTGCAATTAAGAGGGGTCTGACCTCATCATCTACCACATATTTTTCAAGGAGAGGACCGACCCTCTTTTGTTCACACATACAACAAAGTTTAGACTGTACCTTCAACTTTAATGTGCAATGGTCTTCTTCAACCCTGATCTGATACCATGTTGAATTTTCAATGAGCTATGGCTCTTGTATCCTCTTTAAATTTTCTGTTTAACTATTACTTGAATTATAACTACTGCAACAAACCAAGATCACAAGAAGAATAACCATGCACAAGAACACAAGAAGTATCCTGGGAAACCCTTCTCAACAAGGTAATAAAACCCAATGAATCCTTTGCTATATCCTCAAGATAAAGACCTCCCACACCATCACCAAACCTAGCACACAAGAGGGTGCTGTAATTCTCATAATTTTAGACCACAACTTCTGAAATCATGAGATGACATAATGATAAGTGTGTTTCCTCAATGGGGATTCACTTTTATTTATATAAGACTTGTCACATCGAATGATGTGTTTATTGGCACAATAGGGCCGACCTCAATAAATCAAAATATAATTAATAATTACCATATTAATTATCTCTTACATTAATGTGGGGTCGTCCTGTACCCTTTACATTACAATTAGGGTTACAGGCAGGTTTGACTCTTGAACAATATAGCAAGGGATCTCATACACCCACTAGTGCTCAACCACTAGGGGTGCATCCATAGAGATGTCCATATTTCTATCTCACTGCATCTCATAGGAGAACCACACTCACTAGTGCTCAACCACTAGGATCATGTTCACCTGTGCCTATCCACAGGCACGTCCACTCAACAAATCTTCTTTCCCACTGCATTACACAAGAGAGTCATCTGGATTTTATCATCTCAACTCTCTACTCATAGGAGGATAATACATATTCTTCATCTTTGTCTCATGATGATGCAACCAACTCTATGGGAATTCACACGTTCACCTTGTGCTCAGCCACATGCATGCCCAACTCAACAGATCTCCTTTCTCACTGCATTACACAAGAGAATCATTTGGAGTTCTTCTCAACTCTCTGTAAGGAGGATGCCATCATTACGTTCCAGTTCTGTCTCAGATAGGAACCACACACCCATCTCAGGGGCCCTCTCTCAGATTGACTCAATCAGTCTGTGTCCTGGAGAATGTCTCACGCAGTTGTAATCATCAACAACCTGGTGGGGGTAATCCAAGCAAGTTCAAATATGATACCCATGGTGTATATTCTACAACATCATTTGATGCTCATATCATGTATATTTCCATGATGCTTTGTAGAATGTTCGGTAGGAAAAATACTGCGCATTTTATTGTAGAATGGGTTCCCATAATCCATGTGGTTGTTGAGGGTTACACTTTTGATTGTGGAAAAATGTTATCAAATAATTTATTCAAGGAAATTGTGGAATACAAGATGCTAAAATATAAAGGAGAACATGCCCCCTTTTATATGTTTGCATTCATTATGGACTCAATCTGTTTCAGGACTCCATTTCCTCTCATGAATTGGAGCTGCACTCCGACTAGCACCAAGCCCTTACATTTTTATCACTCTAAATTATGGGAGGAAAATTCAAAGGACTTATTCTATGAAATTTGTCATAATGTAGTAATCCCAATTCATGAAGCTATCTATGGACAACCTCCCCCCAGAATTTTAGAACAAATCATTGGAAATTTGGGTGCTATCGCAGATTGATACGTTGAAGAATTTTTTTCTTATATCAGAGTGTTCATCTGTTTTTTATCTCCACATGCTCTTCCCAGATTCCCACCTGACATACTGGTTTGCAGAGAAGTAGCTTATCAAATAGTCTCAGGAGGAATAACTAAAGAATTGAAGGCGACACATAAGAGAGTGTGGCCAACCTTTCCCATACAGGTTGGCGTGTTTTCGTTATATGATTTTGGACAAGCTAAGGTTGAAGCTTCAGCCTTAGAAAATATAAAATTGGTTGATATTGAGTATAAAAGGCATGATCCTTATAGGGTGGTTGAAAATCATCTAGCTCAATTCATTATGAAAATATATATACATGAAGATTCCCCCTATGATGAAATTTTCAGAGGAGTAAGGTCATACGATGAAGTTGAAAGCAAATTTCAAAATTTTCCTCAAGATCAACAATCATGCTTCCTTAGTTTTCAGAAGCACATAATAAATAGTCTGCCCAAGGTCTTGCAAGGAGAACAAATCCAACTTTACAGGTGACAAAATTGATAGAGTCCAAACAACATAGCTTTCCTGAGGACAAGGCTAAGGAAGGGGAGAAGAGCTCAGATACATTATCCAAATATGCAATAATATAAATACCAGGTAAACATGAAAAAACATTATTAGAATCATTTGAGGATTTGATGAATCACGGGCATACTTTTCCTTTCTCATCACCAAATATTGAAACTCCAGTGAAAGATTCCACAAACCCAAAAGGATCTACTGCACTCAGTTCTCCCATAACATCATTAACTCCTCTAGCAACAAGTTTTGAGTTACATGGTTCAAACATTATTAATGTAGATGACCTCACACCTATTCAACTTGAAGAAATTCCTCCATCAAATTTCTTTTTCAACAAGAAAAGGAAGACTATCATAAGAAAGGAAGCTCGACGGAAAGAAGGAGTAATTATAAAAAAAATAGAAAATGATATATGATGGACAAGGACATAGTGACCTTGAATTTGCAAAAGAAGTTGCAGACTCATTAGGATCCTTTGCAACTGCTAACCAATGGTCAATGGATAATATCACAAAACAACTGGAACAAAAGAGTCTTCTGGTTGAACAATTGCATAATGATATGCAATAGATGGAAATGACTGCCAGAAATAAAATCAATTTTGATACAAAGCAAATCAAACATGGTTTTGAGCAACAAATAAAGCAGTTAGAAGACAAACTGGAATTAAGTGTTCAAAATTAATAGCTGAGCAATACTGTGCTTTCCTAGAGAGACAGGTTAATAGAGAAATTGCAGTCTCGAATAACTTTATTTGAGAACACATGAATGGATATCACTGCATTTAAGAAGCAAACATATGAAATAAATGGAAAGTTGGAAACTGTCCAACAATACCTATACCAAAATATGAATATTATTCAAAGACATTATCGAGTGATTAATAATTTCTTGAAGAATATTCATGAAAATGAGACATAAGCCTATACAACCAAGTCCAAATTCCAAGAATTCATAGTATGGAGACAAAAAATCAATGTACTTGGGTTTGCCCCTTTTTCAAAGTATGAGAAGATAAAGGGATAAATGGATTTAAATGTCTGGGAAACAAATCTCGAAGAAAGTAAGAAGCAGGCTAGAGAAGAAAAGGAATCTTGTCTTAACATTCTCTCAACTGTAGAGATGGAAATGACTTAGTTTGATGGCAGTGCTATCCCTGATACACTTGAACAAATAGAGATTGAAAGGAGCAAAGAGAATTTGAAGAAAAATAGAGAGAGTGTAAAAAGTGCTATCCAATAGGTAGATCATGTTGATTTACAAATGAAAAATGATCTGTTGGTAAAACCAAGATTACAACATCAGGTTACATCACAGGCAGTGGTGAAAATTCAAGAGAAATTACCTTTGGTACACAAAAAGGTTTTCTCATTTGAGTTGAATGCAAATGTCGAACCTTCCAAATTTGTTGTGGCATTAATGGAACTACATGCTCAATTGAATGATCAGAAAAAACCAAGTACATCCGTGAGCATTGAGAAAATAAAGGACAAGCGAAGTGCCAACAAACCGAATAAATCTCAACAAATTCAGAAAAATATGCATTGTATCTTTTAGTTTTGATTATATTCTATTTTTCAGATCAAAGAATGTGGAATGTCTAACTACTTTTGGTTAAGACATTTTTGTATAAATAAACAGATCTAAGATCTATTCAAGGCTTTTTCTTGCCAAATGCAAAAGAGAACTTAACTCATTGAATATCAATAGAAAAGAGAAGACAAATATTCTATGTCTCATTTTTCTTGAGTTATTTTCTTTCCTTGTATTTCCATTTCCATTTCCATTTTTCCTTGTATTTCCATTTTCTTGATGACACTTGTGAGTGGAAACACACAAGCAATGATCATTGGGAAAATGATGCCGAAACATTTTGTTTCAGTTCCATCTTGTGAGAATGATTTAAAAATGCCCAGATAATTTAATAATTTATCCAAACTGTAGTCTGTGAGTAAGCTCAAAAACTGAAACACAAAATCACTGTTCTACTCCAATTGGGAATCACTAACTCAAACAATCACTCATCATGAAATGAAGCCTCTACTATCCTGGAGGCTAGGTGGGGATGTGGGATCTATCATTGATTAGAATGACACTTGTGTGATGTGCGTTGAAACACAAAAGAAATGGGCATTAGGAAAATGGTGCCGAAACACCGTGTTTCAACACCAGCTTGTGAGAATTGTTTAAAAACGTCTAGGTAATTTAATAATTTATCCAAACTGTAGTCAGTGAGTAAGCTCAAAAACTGAAACACAAAACTACAGATCTACTCCAGTTGGCAATCACTAACCCAAAAATTACTCATCATGACCTGAAGCCTCTGCTATCCTAGAGGCCGGGTGGGGCTGTGGGCTCTACCACTGATCAAGATGAAACTTGTGCGACATGCGTGGAAACAAACAAGAAATGAACATTGGGAAATAGGTGCTGAAACACCAACTTGTGAGAATGATTTAAAAACACCCAGGTAATTTAATAATTTATCCAAACTGTAGTCTGTGAGTAAGTTCAAAAACTAAAACACAAAACTATTGATCTACTCCAATTGGCAATCACTAACCCAAAAAATCACTCATCATGACCTCAAGCCTCTTCTATCCCAGAGGATGGGTGGGGCTGTGGGCTATATCATTGAATAGGATGACACTTGTGTGATGTGCGTGGAAACACACAAGCAATGAGCATTGGGAAAACAATGCTGAAATACCGTGCTGAAACACTGTGTTTCAACACCATCTTGTGAGAATGATTTAAAAATGCCCAGGTAATTTAATAATTTATCCAAACTGAAGTCTTTGAGTAAGCTAAAAAATTGAAACACATAACTACTAATCTACTCCAACTGGCAATCCCTAACCCAAAAAATCACTCATCATGACCTGAAGCCTTTGCTATCCTATAGGCTGGGTGGGGCTGTGGGCTCTAGCATTGATCATGATGAAACTCGTGTGAGATGCATGGAAACACACAAGCAATGAGCATTGGGAAAACTGTGTTGAAACACCATGTTTCAACACCATCTTGTGAGAATGATTTAAAAACACCCAGGTAATTTATCCAAACTGTGGGTAAGCTCAAAAACTTAAACACATTACACTGAACTACTAATATACTCCAATCACTAACCCAAACAATCAATCGTTACGACATGAAGCCTCTGCTATCCTGGAGGTTGGGTGGGCTCTATCATTGATCAGGATAATCCCTACTAGCATATGCACTTAATGAATGCCCAAAAAAACTCTGCTACTAGCGGAGCAGAGAACTATGAGCTCATAAATGATAAGAGATTAAGATTATCCTTGCACAGTCGTGACAATTTTCAAAAGTTGTAGAGAGGGCTCATAATCCACTTATGAATTACCCGATATCAAGATTCAAGTTGCTTTAGGGGCCAGTCTAGAAACCATAAATGTTGACACATAGCAACCAGGAAGATGGCAAGAATTCAACGCTTTCTCCTCTTGTAATTTGCAAATTTTGACAATAGAATTTTGAGTTGGAACTTGGCCTTTGAATATTTCAAGCTAGGCGTGGCTTAAGATTTCAAGTCAAACCACTTGGATCTATTAATATTGTAAATCACCATTAAATTGGGGCAAAATTTTCTGAAACCCACGACCGAATTCATGTAAAAAATCCAAATCGGGGGCATCCCTTGTAAAACTAAAAACTACAAATCGATGGGCGAAAAAACCCTAAGGTCAATGGCCATTCCCAAATCGAGGAGAATCATGGTCCTTGGCCTTGTTAAAAAACTAAAATTATGGGCGACAACCTCGAAAGATCGATGGCTACTACCAAAAATCGGGCGAAAGGGAGGATGACCTCCATTTTTCGAAGGTGAAAATGTAATTAATATTTAAATTTCAACCGCCAATTTTGGGCTAAATATATAATTAATGTTGTTTTAAAAATAAAAGGGGGGTGAATTGGGATTAATATTGTTTTTTTTTAATATATAAAATTCGCCCTGCCAAAATTTGAAGGGGCTAGATTTCGTCCATGGGCAAAATTTCGCCCCTAAAATTTTCTATGAACATAATAAATCCATATGTATGCAAACTTAATAGTATCCACCAGAGAAAATATTTGTGGTTACTTGTGATCTATGGATGGGATGGAATGAGTGTCATGTGAACCAAGGGAACTTCAAAGCTAACATACCACAAATTAGAGGGTCTGTCTACATAGGGTTAGGTCTTTGCAAGGGGGTGGGGGGATTCTCTATATAAAAATGATATATATGGGAGGATTTCGATTACTAAAAGAGTTAGGTCTTGAAACCATTAAATGAAATTGTGGATAGGTAGCATCAACACATGATTTTAATGCCACATAGGCCACAATTGGGACAACCATATCACATTTACGGTCTGTAAATTTGTTGCAAAATAATGTATTTTCTTGCATTTATGACCATATTAGGTAGAGGATTTAGACAAGATTTGTTAGGTATTTGGGATAGATAAGTGGGATCATGTAGAGGATCAAATAGTCAAGATGGTTCATGCTTCAAATGACAATGATCATGGGAAATCAGTTAAAGCAGGGCTTTATGGGATACAATATGAAAATATTTTACATTATTGGAATACACAATATTAGATCATTGTAAGAGTTTTGTAGCTGAAGTATGTAACAAGTCAGATTGAAAAGTTGATAAAGGGAGACCATTAGAGAGAAATGCATTCAAGGACCTTAGGAAACAATTCAGTGTTTGAGAAAACGTTCAGTAGGTGAGAAGCAAAAGTTGGTGAAGGTGGTGTATGGAATTAAGAAGTATTAGAGCATAAGAAGAAAGCCTCGAGATCAAGCTCGACAAATAAACTTGCAGAATAGTTAGCTAATGAAATCCTCAGGATCAAGGAGGATTCGTGGGACAAATCCTAGACAATCTTAGTGGAGGAGGGTCTAGCTCAATCCTACGACTCAATATCCAAACATGACCTTTTCTCCTAGGAGCTCGAGCCAAAGCAATGCTCAAACCAACATCAACAATGTGCTCAACCCTATGGTAGAGAAGACACGTGAGAAAAACAAATTGGGCAAAATACCATCAAGGGACACACAAGACTTAATTTTCAAGTGGTCGAAATCCTGAAGGAAGAAGGTGACGTGCCGAATATCCTCATCATCACCTGCCACCTAAGAAACCCCCTGACTTGGCAGACAACTCAAATGATAGGAAAAGGAGGAGCAGGCACCATGGGGCTCATCCTAGCTAGAGAAGCGCACCCCCTCTTGGAACAAGAGAAAAGGAGAAACAAATACATATGGATCCCTGAGACTAGCGGGGGGTTAGTTAATGAACCTACCTACCATTCCTCCTCTCCAGCGTGCAATCAAATTGACACCCATTGGGCCCTCTAGCGATTAGATGACACCCGAATTCCAGCTACCCACAAAGAATGCAATCGATAAGACCACATCTTGAGAAGGCCCCAACAACATTTAACGAAGGATAACTCTCCAGAGCAGCTTAGGGAAGAGACCCAGGAGGTCGACATCGATATCCCCCACCAACTCACTCCAAAGGAAAAGCACTAGAACGAAGGGAAATGTGTCAAGGAAATCCGAACACCAGATAATAAAGTAAGGAGGGATGCCTACGCTGGAACCCATAAACAATATTTAAGGAAGTAAAGGAAGGTGCCCAATCTAGAGGATTACCAAAGCAACGATCGACGACTCTCCCACGAAGAAAAAAATTTGAGAGGAAGCCCAAGGCAGGTCCAACAAGGCCAAGGGAAATTAGAAATAAATGTGAGTAATGGGGTGTCCTCAGGATGCCCAGAATCACCTCCTCCCCTATGATAAACTCCTAGATGATGTTTCCCGCTCCTCGGTGTAGGAACATGAGACTTAGTGAATTTTTGATGCCGACTTCGCAGCTCGAGAGCCTGGGTCAAACCTTCTGGTCCTCCTTCACCGATAGCAAGGGATATCCTGGAAACCCTCTCTCAATTCGGTACCACCCTTCAATTCAATCTCTTATCAAAGACACCATGGTCTCCAGGCATGGCTATCCCCTTAGCTATAGATGAGAAGAAAGTAAATCATGCAGTGACCAAATTGAAGGGACATGCAACTTTATGGTGGGACGAGTTGCAAGCTGACAAAAGAAGGAAAGGTAAGTCTGTTAATGGATAAATTCGTGAGT
>JZKD02S1593915.1:0-10107 GCA_000966675.3 Picea glauca
TATATAAGGAAAAATAAAAGAATATTTTTTTTCCTATTATAAATAAAAATAAAATATTATTACCAGCCAGTGCGTACATCAATATCCACTATTTACAATCGTGCAACCACAAGTTATTTTGTACAACATTTTTCCTACGATTTTAAGTGCAGTAACTCTATTGTTCATTATACCAATCCATACAATTGCCATAGAAGTAAAAGGGTGAATTGCCACTGTTTAACAAAAAGTCGTGACCTTTGTTAAAACAAAACATAAAGGAAAAAAAATTAATTAACTTCTACGCTATATTAATTTTAAGAAGTGAAGAATATATGGTGGAAAATATAAAAGGAGGATATTATACAACCTGAGTGGGCATAATGGTTAAGAACATGTGTTTCCTCTTAAGAGGTCACAAGTTTAAATCCAGAGGGGGGTAGGGTATGTATACCTCCGTAGACTTTACCAGTCAAATTGCTAGGTGGAGGGGGTCTCATATACCAATTTGGTTTCTAGATTGGCCGTGACCTTAAAAATAGATTATTATTATTATTATATAATAAAAAAAATCAAAAGTTTTAATTAAAAAAAAATGTTGTTTTAACAGTTCAAAAATTATGTGATTTAAGGAAGGAGTATAACTAAAAGATTTCTTTTCGGAAGTGTGAAGGTAATATAAAATTATTTTTCATTAATTACCAAGAAAAAAAAAAGAGATTAAGTGAATATAAAATTACTGTTGGTAAAGTATAAGAAAATATTCAAAGTTTTTGAACTCTATATATATAAAAATAAGAATTATCAAGGATTATTTTTTTAAAAGAGTATAAAGGAATATTAGAGGGATATATCTATTAATTCAAGAAGCTTAAGTCTTATTATTATTAAAGGGATATTATAATAATTATAAGGTCAATTCAAATTAAAATATGGATTTGAGGAATGATTATTTTCTAATAAAAATCATCTAACTAGATGCATCGGATTATTAACATTTAGAGGAAATATTCAAGAAAAAGAAGTTAGTATCCACATTTTCCCGGATAAGAAGAAAAATCACATAAGTATGGATTTGGTGAATCAATTAATAATTCCAAAGACAAATGTAATCGAAACAAAAGACTTATTTTTTGCAATAAATATGACATCAAGGACTTACCATTGACACTCAAAGATTATAAACATGTATCGAATTTCGAGGTTACAACTATATATGAAAAAGAGGTTGATGTAATCCTCGACTCGACTTGGTTAGAGACAATGGGTAGCTTAATATTAAACCTTGAGAAAAAGTTTTTAATGTTTTCCAACAAGAAGAAAAAATAAAATTACATGATGTCTCAGTGAAGTCAGATTCAATATCTACGTCAAAATATCTTGATCAGATCTCCAAAATACTACTGTCAGACAAACAACAATCAATACTTGAGATCCAAAAAGAATGTGACAAATCGTCATAGACAAAGTTGCAGAAATTTGTCTCCTAAAAGCCCATAATCAAAGTTTACTCACCCAGATTAAGAAGATAAAGAGTGATAAGAAGACAGTACAAGACAAATTAGAACAACTTACCAATAAGCAATCATTAATGGATAAAGAGACAATGACTAAATCTATGGATATAGAGAAATATTCAAATGAAAAAAACATGATTATGGATAAGGGAATTAATACAGACCCCGACAACTTTACAACCCAAAAGTTTGCTAATTCAGTTGATGTAAAGAGGTCTTCACATATCCAAGTAGAATCAAGCTAGATCTATGAAGAATATTCAATTCCAAAAGATAATCAAGAAGAAGCTATACGTACACGAAGTGAAGATCAGATTGCAAGGATGCCTTATAGAGATCCTAATCGCAAAAATCAATACTTCAACCAGTCAAGGTATCCACAGAAAAAAATGACAGACATGTAAAAAATTATTACCTCCATTACAAATGATGCTCAAGGTAGAAGTTATCAGGGGAGTCGAAATACATCAAGTTTTCTACAAGAACACTATAAAAGCCTAGTTTTGCAGAAGATCGATTTAGGATGGACAAACTCCCTTACAGTTCAACGGTTCTACTCAACGCTTAGAAGATCCTATCATTTCAAGTCCTCAACGATCACTAATTCAGGAATAAAGAATAAGGAGACAATATTACAAGCCAGAGCAAGAGATAAGTCTTTCATAAGTATGCTTTGAGGACAAAGCATTTTTTTAAGGGGAAGACAATGTTATGAACATAATATATAATAATAAGTACAAACACATCATAAATAGTTAATGAATAATAATGAAGAGACACATTCCTAGTGAAAGGTCACATCTCTACATGAAAGGGCACCCCTGTGTGGGTATATAAGACCCCCATTCTTATTGTATTCATCATTTCATATTCATATACATTATTATTTAATATATATTATCCTTTATGGATTATAACATGTTGTCCTACCTACATTTGGTATTTACGTGGTGAACCGACTTGGTTTACCACAGTTTCTCTAATTTATCCAGGTCTTCACCACGTTAGGGAATTTTTCCATTAAAAAAAACATTAGAAATTAACATTAAATAAATAATCCTTCCATTGCAGAAAAACTAGAAGTTAGTACCAGATATCAGGAAGAAGAAAATTGAAAAAAAAAATATAATAATAATAAAGGAAAAAAAGCATCTGCAAATAATCTCCAGGTTGGTGGTCCATTCTTTTAATAAAGAAAAAAATAAGGGAGAAGAAAAAAGAAAGAATAGAAAAAAGAAAAGACCCGTGGTTTTGGTAAACCACTGCCCATGGTATTCCCTACCATATATATAGAAAAAAATTACAAAGACAATTTTTTTTTACAGTGGTATCTTTTTCTATACACATGGGGGTTGAAGTCAGAATAAAAATTCAATGATCTAAGTCTTTTGAAGTAATATTAATTCAACCAAAGTCAAAAGATATTTTAGAAAAGTAATAACACACCCAATTAACTTGTGTAAAGGATATTCATAAAGAAAAGTAAGAAGAAAAGGTATTAAAAGAAAAAAGATAACTTTTCATAAATTACAAAGTTGAAAAAGTGATCAGGTGTATTAAATATATAGATTAAGGGAGTTATTTAAAAGGAGTAACTCAAAAGAGTTATTTAAAGGAGTTATAAGAAGTTAAAGTAATTCCCCTTAAGTTTTCATTTCAAAGTTATAAAGGGGCGAAGCTAATTTATTTTATCTCTAAAAAGGAGAAACAAGAAGGGATAATAAAGCTCTATTATCATTTAGTGGAAAAGATAATAAAGAGGTTATAAAAATAATCTTGAAAGTTTCAATTAAAAGAAGAGTGAAGAGAAGTTATTCAAAGGATTAAAAGAAGAAAATCAAACACATTAATTAGTGGGACCCTCGCATTCACTAATCATATGAAAGTTGAAATCATGAATTCCACACATATTTTATTTTTTTTGCGAAATGTCATTTTTATGCAGAGGAGTATTATAATTGTCCAAAATCATTCAGAAATCAAAATGTCGCTTGTGCAAAGTGTCACAAAGATTACCCCTTAGTTGAATATCAAAATAATGTACAACCGACAAACAATGATACTACGATGTTACTTGAAGAATTAGATAGAATTAAAGGAGAACTTAAGCAAAGCTTCAGGTAAAGTACAAAAAGATTTGAGCAAATGGAAAATTTTCAAGATAAGGATGGTCACCTCCAACAAAAATCTGACATTGAAAAGGAGGAACATGAAGCTCAAGAATCAAAGGAAATGAAATCTAACTTGCAAGTCATTCATCAAACACCACCCCTACAAAATGTCACACACCAAGTAATGGAAAAAGACTAGGAAATTTGTCATTTTAAAAAACACAATAAAAAATTACTTAAACAGATCAAGAAGTCGAGGGATACGAAACAATGTGTTCAGAAGTTGGAACAAGAGAATCATGATCTCGAGAAGAAATTATCCGAAAAATATGAAGAAATTTTTTGCTTAAGGAACCTTAATTAGAAATTTCTTGAAAAATTAAAAAGATGAAGAAAATTTCTGCTTAAGGAACCTTCATTAGAAATTTCTTGAAAAATTAAAAAGATGAAAGATGAAAATCTAGAGAATCAAGATATTATAAATGAATTCGAAAAATCAGATAATGAGGAATAAATTTCATGCCTAAGGGTTCATAATCGATGCTTACTCACACAAATTAAGAAGTTAAAGAGTGATAAGAATTCACTGCAAAACAAGTTAGAAAAACTTATCAACAAGGAATCACTGGTTCATAAAGAGACGATGATTGAACCTATGGAACTAGAGAAGTATTCAAATGTAAAAATCTCGATTGTGGATAAGAGAATTAATACAAACCCAATCAACCTTACAACTCAAAAGGATGCAAATCCAATTGATGTAAAGAGGTCTTCAAATGTCGAAGTAGAAATAAGCCAGGAGTATGAAGAAGACTCAATTCCAAAAGTTAATCAAGGAAAAACTACAATTATAGGAAGCAAAGATCAAGTTGCAAGGATGCCTTATCGACATCCTAATCACAAAAGTCGATACTTCAAAAAATCAATGTATTAACATAAACAAATGACCAATATTCCGAAGAATATTACTTCTACTACAAGTGGTGTTCAAAGTAGAAGCTATCATGGAAGTCAAAATACATTAAGTTTTTTCCAAGAAACTTATAAACACATAGTTCAATAGAAGATCGAATTAGAGTGGATAAACTCTTTTACAATTTGAAAGTTCTGCTCAGCGTGTAGAAGATCATATCGTCTCAGGTCCTCAATGATCACTAACTCAAGAATGGAGAATCAAGAGACAATATTACAAGCTAGAGTAAGCAAGTCTTCCATAATTATGCTTTGATGACAAAGCATTTTTAAGGGAAGACAATGTAATATATATATAATGGTTAATTAATGAAAGGGCAAGAGACATACATTTTCACCTCATGGCTAATCAATGCCTATATGTATACCTCCACGAGAGTCATTGTAATCATCTTATCTCATTATTCATAATTTTATTAAGACTATACTATATGGATTTTTGTTATTTGTCCTTTTTACACTGGATGTTTTCTTAGCGGATGAACCTTCTTCGTCACACGAGGACATGCACTCTATGTGAGTGCATGAGAACTCTAAATTCTTAATAGAACTATGACCTACACGCCATAGAAATCAACAAATGACGTAAAAATTGGGGTGAATCTACCACCCCAATTAGAAATAAAAACTACTTTGTAGAAATCAAAATTTTCCACCAAGTCTAAACATGAAAGTAAAGAAGGAAAAACATGTGTAGGAAATTATTCCAAGGAAAACAAAATGCATTAGGAAAATCAAATAGTGCAGGAAAGTAAACACGTGAATCAAAGACAAACATGCATGGAAAGAAAAAAAGCATTCTAAACTACTATTCAAATAGTTTATTCATGTTGAGTTATGCAATAGTGACTAATTAAAAAGTATGTTGAGTGAAATCACAAAGCCAATGCAACCATATAATGATATCTTTGTTCTTGGGAAACCCATCCATGTGTTGGGAAAAGAAATGGATCAAGGAAGGATCAGTGACGGAGGGTAAGTCATCAAGGTTCAAGGTAGGGTGATGGTCTTGAAGCACACACTTGAGACCCAACTTTAACTGAAAAGTTGTGTCAATATTTTTCTCAATCCAATAACACAGGGGACTAATGTAATCAAGAGTTAAAGGTGACTCTAACTACTGGGATATCTCCCTGTCTCCCATTGTCAATTTTCACATGCAACTCTATGTGACCAATTTTCAGATCTGAAAAGTGCTTCCTAGGGAACTAACAATAAACCCTAGCTGTTATCACTGAACAATTTTACAATGAAAATTATTGACTGAAAAATATAACAGCAGAAACAACAAGATCGGAGATGAATCATCAATACACATGAGACACAAATTTTTGTTCTGTAACTTTATCAAATTTGGAAATCCTGAGGGCAAAACCAATCGTCCCAACCAATATAATTTCACCAAAATCTGAGGACAGCCTTGTCCTCCCAAAACCACAAAATAAAAAAACCAAACCTCAACAAATCCCTGTAAATTTATCAAATTCATAAATCCACTTCCCACAAATATGTTGTAGACCACCAGTATGACATGCCGACGTGAGCCTATACATACCTTCTCTTTCCCAGGAAACCTTGTACGAATTCACCTTTTTGTAACCCGTGTACATACGTGAGTGTGCCCACTGCAACCTGCGTATACGCAATTCACCTTCGTGCAACCCACGTACATACGATACTGTGCTCTTTGCAATCCATGTATATACATGATTCCTCCCGCTGCAATTCACGTACATATACACAAAACTTGTACGAACACCTCCGTACAATTCGCTCTCTGCGACTTCCTCTCTTCTACGCCAGATTTTCCACCATTGGAGAATTTCCCTTTGCTGAAATCACCAAACCTCCTAGCTCAAGTGTATACTCACTTATGCTAACTCCATCCTTGACAATGAGAAAATGTCACAATGACCTCTCTCCTTTATATACAAGTCCAATGAGTGATTTTATGCACCCCTTCTAAACTCAACAGTTAATTAGAATATTTTATTCCTCTTTGTGGGTGTGACATCCCATCACAAGCCCACAAATCCTATTAACTTACCCATTAGGCCCTGACCTCATTCTAGGGCCAATTTCACTGAAACAAAAGGCGAATCTAGTGCCGACGAAGATTCCCACTTGTCTGACACCTTGGCCTCTTGTGGGAATACCTCCCGAAACTACAATAAAAAACACTCTCTCTTAGTGAGGGAGGTATCCCATCCACCATAATCTGGATGTACCTTTGTCTCCTCTAACACATCTTCACTCCAATCCTCTTGACTGACTGTTCTCTCTATCAATGAAGCAGATCCTACTCTCCAGTCCTCCTCACTCGCTGCATCCTTGGCCACTGAAGAAAATCTTGATGTACAATCTGCCTCATTGGTTGCTCCCTTTGTAACTTTTATCGCGCAATTTGTACTTTGATAAAATGAAAGGTTAATGGAAAGAAAATTGGTGTAACTGGAGGTTATCCTATCACTGTCACCTTAATAGGATGTCTCTTTCTATTTATGGTTGATGGCCCAGGGGAGATGTCCTTGGTGACCTAGGGGTTTGAGAAGGCAAGGTTAAGGTGTCTACGAAAAAATCCCCTCTCACAAGTCACCACTGATCAGAAAGTCTTGGGGTTTTAATCAATGAAGTAGTGAAATATCAAGATGTACCTGCCCGGAACAAAGAAACAAGAAAATATATCTTTTGCAAGTGCAACTTGTTGTTAGTACTTCACAAAACCACAGACTTTATCAATAAAATCAATGGTTGATATAATGGTGAAGCAAAAATAAATTTGTAACAATAATATTTATAAGACAATAGCTTCACAATAAGTGCCTTAAAATAGCTTCAAAATGACCAAGAATAATCAATCATTAACATCAAAATACTAGCATTTGTCAGTAGCAAGTAAGGCAATGCATTAATCAACTTTTTCAATTGCTTTTAGATGCTTTTAGTTCTACAAAATATGGTTGTAGCTTACTTTAGTAACAACACCAACAAATTTAGTAAACTAGGCTATTCTAATGTTAGGAGTGGTTAGTAGAAGGCTTAAGGTGTAGGTTTTGATAGTTGTTTTTGTCAATCACTCAATAGCAAGTCTTAGAGCCTTTAGGGTAAAATGGAGTCTTTTAGGTGGAAACAAATCTTGAAGGAAAAGATGATAGTAGGAGAACCAAAGACAAGAGAGGTCAATAGTTGAAGTGTTGGTAACCCAAGGCTTCAACTACCAAGCCCTAGGGGGGAAATAACTACTAGGGTGTAGGTAACCCTAGGCCCTTGTAGTTTTCCTCCTTCTTTAGCTCAAAGATGAAGAAAATGATGACTTGGAGGAAGCAAAAGTCCTAGGGTGTTGCAATGGCAAGGCCCTTAGCAAAAGCTTCAAGAAAATTGGCTTCTTGGCAAAATCTAGTAGGTGAAAGCTCTTAAAGCAAGGACAATAACATGTGCTTGGCTTCCTAGGGTTTTAAGTTAGCAATCATAATATTAATGTAAATGCAACATAAACATAACCATAACCATTCAATGAAGAAGAATTGCAGAAATCTTACTTACATTCATCAAGAATCATCAAGCAAAAACCCTAGTTGAATACTTCCACAAAGAAAATTGCCAAAATAGTCCAAAATTAGCCTCCTTCAACAAGTGCGCACTAAATTTCATTCATGTAACCCAAAATAGGGTGCAAATTTCAGACCTCACCAAGCGTGAGTGAAAGATCATGAAAAATATAAGGGCAGAAACCCTTATTTATACAATTTCAATGACTAGAATTAGGTCAAAAACGCTGACATGGCCAGTTTACATGTAATATCCAGTTTTTACATTAAATGACATAAATAAACCCTAAATCAAGCATAAAAGGTGACGTCATGCCCTTTTAGGGTGACATTAGGCCTTCTTAGGGAAACATTGGCCTCCAAGAGCAAAACGTTAGGCCTCCTTGGGTCTCTGGATCATACCACACATGCCACTTGGCACACAATTGCCTCCAAAGTGTCCAAAACATTAGGTGACATCATGGGTCACATGGTGACGTCATGGGCCTTCCAAGGCCTACATCATAGTGAGAAGGGAAAAACCCCCCTAGGTCTAGGCCTGCTAGGATGTCTCTGGTGGAACATCCTCCTCTCTCTTTGGTGCAAACCTATGATCTGCCTCTACCCCCGACTGGGGTCTCACCATCCATCTGGTGGGATTTTATCCCTATGGAGGTCTGAACTAATCATCTCCTCATGTGTACATGTCCATCGGGTGTAGCCCTACAACAACAACAAGTATGCCCTTCGTGGGCTCATAAGTCACAGGGATCATAGCAATGTCAATCACATCTAATAATCAAGTTATTTAAACATGTGCATGAAACCCCCTTTCCCAGACAAGTGCTCAAAGACGTTATGCTATTCTACAAACCAAGTTTGGAGGGGATGTTAGGGTGTCCTATTGGGCTAGTTCTCATTGGACGTGGGATGTTTCCGGGTGAAGACAAATCCAGGCCATGTAAGTGGGTGAGGTGGTAAGGGATTTCTGAGCAATGGGTGCAGTGATTACAGGGGAATGTATGGCTTACATGTGGGTGCCTCTGAAGAGGGTGAGTTGCACCTTGTCATGGATGCAAATGTTTCCAAGCCCATTCATGCATTGTATCTTTAATCTTTACTTATTTTTCTTTCAAGATACTAGTTAGGGGACATTGCCCTGGCATGATGACCAGTGGTGACAATGTTACCCACAAGCATTTCACGGAGATGAGAAGGTTGGCTCGTGATGAGACCCCCTTTCTCTTGTCTATGCCACCAAGAGACACTACCCTGGCTTGTTGACCAGCTGAGTGGTAGTGTCATACCGCTACATTCCCATGGACCTAATAGGATGGCTCGTGATGAGACCCCCTATCCTCCAACTAGGTCTTGATTTTATTATTTTTATGGGTCCCTCTGTTTGTTGCTGAGAAGCCTTTTATTGCTATCTCGGGGATCCTTGGGCGAAGCATCTGAAGGTTTCATTCTTTTTGGATTTTATCTTTTTCCAACTACTTTTACCCTATGGGCCTTTATACCCTTCTTCCCACAAGGTAAGGTACAACCCTTTGTTGGCTTGGCAAACCCAATGCCCAACCTAATGCATGGGATGCATGAGAGGGAAAAAGATGAAAAGTGGTAAGTATGGTGGGAACAGACGATGACCTTTCATCGACCCCTCCAGTGGCAACTCAAACCCTATGGGAACCAACTTACTAGGGCATCCTATCATTCCCCCTAGGTGTGGACAAGTGGAAAGGCATAAGGTCGAAGCACACATTAGAAGTAAAAAGAATTAAATGCACATATTCAAATGTTTTGAGAATCATAGTGACACATACCATGATACCCAAACTCATTACCTAATGGAGCAAGATCCACTGATGTCAAAGGACCATGCTGATGAGATGGATGTTGTTGTTGCTGACAAAGTGGAGGCGCTGAAGAAGAAGAAGGATGGGCCCTCCAAGGCTAGGCTGAAGTCAATATGACTCTCGGTACAACATGTCTAGGACCTGT
>JZKD02S1593916.1:0-10107 GCA_000966675.3 Picea glauca
GAAACCCATGAGGTATAGGCGATGGGGTAAATGAACCCAGCCATGCGTAATTTGTCAATCTCGGCTTTGATGGCCGCTGCTTTGGATGGGTGTATCGGTCTCTGTTTTTTATGAACGGGTGTAATGTCAGAACAGGTGTTGATGCGATGTTCGACGATAGAAGGATCAAGGCCGGGCATTTTTGTGTATGACCAGGCAAAAATATCCTGATATTCTTGGAAGAGGGTTTTATAGGCGGGGATTTCTTGAGGAGTGCAAGCGGTGCCAATGGTGATTTCCTCGACAACTCCAGTTTTGATGGAAATATCGATTTTGATGGTCGGGGAAATGTTGGCCATGTTGCCTTCTTCAAAAGCATCAGGGACCGGGATGGGGTTGTTGAACCTGTCGATATCCCCTGATGGGATAAAATCCTTGGTTTCGACTATGTATATGGGGTGTTGGTTAGGAGGCGTGAAGGCTTCTTGTGAAAATAAGAGCGCTCTGTGGTGTAGCGCATCCCATGGGTAGTTGGGAATGGTTAGTTCCTCGAGTATGTCCTCGTCACAGTGAAATTGGCGGGAATACAAGGGGTCTAAAAGAGCGATATCGGTGACTGTCGCCATGTGGTTTTCTTTTGGTGATGAAGAAGCAGGAGGAACGATGTAATGAGATTGTGATGGTTCACTTGACATAAACCAAATATCAAAGTACTAAGGAGTACCAATGGTAGTTGGATGCAAAGTTTCTGTAGGGAAATGGATGGGAGAATTGGGGGGATTTGGGAGTAAATCCTCGGATAAGTCATCCAAGAACCATGGAGGTATAGGGAGTGCCTCTGGTTTAGAAGAAATGATGTGAAGAATCTCAAGTGATGAGGTAAGGTCGACCACTGATTCTGTGGGGGGTGCAGAGGTTTGAACCAGGGCCATATGGTGCTGCTTATATTCAATGATCATAGGACACTGATATGTAAAATGATCTAAGGATTCACATAGAGAGAAAGGGCATCTCATGCGTTCATTGACTGACGTTGTGACGTAATGGATGTCAGTGAGTTTTGGGTGGGATGATGTAGTGGGGTTGGTTTCATTCTGGAAGATTTGGCATACTGCGGCTAATGTCTGTAGTAAGCGCGGTAGTGTTGGGCAATGGTGTGTATAGTGGCCATTTTCTAAACATATAGCGCAAGAGAATTTGGTTCACAGCCCTTTGCTACTTGAGTGAGGGGTGGTAGCGGTAGTACTTGCTACAGTGGCGAGTGTTGAGGGTGTTGGATTGAGTGGAATTAGGTTCCTTAACTCGAGTAGAGATGGGAAGTTGTTGGTTTGGTGTCCATCTTTCTCACACCGTGTGCAAGGAGGTTGCATGCGTGGGGGAAGTGGAGTTGTAGGATCCTTCTTATTTCGCCTACCCCCAGCTGTGGCAGGGAGGTTAGTGAGTGGGGGTGTAGAGGGTATGGTGGGAGTGAGTATGGGAATCGTCATTCGGATTCCTTCCATTTGGGGGGGAAGGGATGGCTGAGGGACCATCTCGGGTGGATGTAAATACGAAACTAGAATTGCCAACACCATATTAGGGAGGGTAAGCATTGAGGCTACTTGGAAAGCTTGTATGCCCTTCAGGAGACAATGGTCGTCCATCATAAGCTCTTAATTTAATGGCAGATGGTATGATCTCAGGGGAACCAAGTTTCTTACATACAGACTTGGACATAATGCATGTGGATGCACCTTCATCGATGATGCAATGATGAACTGTAATGTTTCAAAATTTTACTAGGATTTGAAAAGTGATTAGAGCGGGAAGGCGAGGTTCTGCACTGTCGAGATAAAATGTGATGAGTCGAGTAACCATGGGGTTCACTGCCCCCAAGGCGAAAAGTAATTATTTCCGCTGAGTGGGACAAGTTTGAAGCACCTCTAATACTGACATGGCAGCCGAGGATTGTGCTAAGTCATCAACCAAACTGTAATTATGAGTCGCCCTAGCTTGTGGGTTGTGGACATTCCTGCGCAATGGGTTGTGAGGGATGCGAAGAGGTGGTTCTACGTTCGGGCAAGGGATTACCAATGGGGGTCCCGTTGGTGCAGGGATTGTTTCTAGGGCAATGGGAGGAGACTCAACTGGTGCATGGTATTGACGATTACATGTTTGCATAAGGATTGTTTGGATTGAGGTAATATCCCAACTGTGGTGGGGTAGGCTATATCTCTTGTTGAGTGTTCATCACACCTTGGTGTGGAATGGGGTTTTGCAGCACGGCTGGGGGGGGTTGTTGCACTTATTGTTGTGGGGCCTGCTGAGGGGCAGGCAGTGCTAGAGGAGGTGGTAGACTGCCTGAGTCTTTCAGCGATTTGGGGGCAATGATGAGAATAATGACCAAACTCACCACAAAGGGCACAAGGGAAGGTGGTTCTAATAGTATTTTTATTTCTCCCTTGACGCTTATTGTTATTGCCCCCCTGGGGGTTCTGATTCCCTTGATTCTATTTTCCCCCAGTAGGTTGGTTTTGTTGGGGTTGATTCCTACCTCGACCTGGGTTGTTTTTGTTCCAATTTCTTCCTTTCTTTTTGGTATTATTCGACAGGTGGGTCGGATTTTCCGTATTCAACTATTCGAAATTTTGATATTGCTGAACGGGAGAGGGTTGAGCAAAATTCACCCCAGCGTGAGGATGTGGGGGAGCCATAGGTTGTGGAGGACCAGGGAATGGAAAGTATGGATTCTGTGGAGGTAACGATCCGTAAGGTACATAGGAAGGCGTGGCGCTTTCGCTAGTACTTAGTGTATAAGTTGAGGTAGAGGGAGTACCAAAAATTGTGTGGATAGGTGGGTGTATGGGGGGTGTCGGCTGTGGCCCACTAATGGGTGGAGGCATAGCAACAACGTATGGTTGTTGATAAGGGGGTGGGGGGTAATAAGAGGTGCCCCCATATGCCAACGGATATTGAGGTGTGCCATACATTGGTGGTTGTTGGGGTTGTGGACAATGGTGCATTGTGTTACCAATCAGTCTGTCTGCTGAGTGAGACATCCCGGGTTTGTTTTGGCCGAATGGCACAGGTTTTGGAAGATCAGGAAGTACAGTGTATAAGTACCCTGATTGTGAATAGATAAGGTCATATTGTTGAGTCTTACTGATGACTTCTTCTTATGATTGAGGGAAGGTGGAAGCTACATCCTTACCGAGGAGAGAGACAAGTAATCTGAGAAACCAGTCGAGACACTGTTGTTTGGTGGTTTCTGCTTTGCACAAACTACGTCTTCTATGCCACTCGTGAATGTATCAGTGATGTGTGTGGTTGAGGTTTGTTTGAAATTAGAGAGTAGTTTGAGACCATTGTCATGGCAGATTGGTAATTGGAAGAAGGTCAAAAATGCTTTGGCCAAGGACTCGAAAGTTGTATGGGACCCCGATTTTTCATCTACATACCATTTGGTTGATGGGCCAGTGAGTGTGCATTGAAATAACCGTAATCGGATGGACTCATCCATAATGTTGTTGGAAGAACACCATAAGTGAAAGGTCATGACATGGTTGGCAAGATCATCTCCTGCCTTTCCTTCAAACTTGGGGATGTCTGAAGGTAGTTTGGTGGGCATTGCAGGCCATGTGGGGTCATGCAATATGGGATCATTTGTGATTTTTCTTAGATCCGGTATGTTAAGAGAGGCCAAATATGGCATCAATAGTGTGGTTGCAGGAATAGTTCCAGCCATGGTGTGAGTGTTCTGTGAACTTGACCCGTGAGGGGGGCTAGGTGGGTTGGTACTTCCCCCTTGCGAGGAAGTTGGTCTCCCGCTTCCATGTAGAGGAGAGCGAGTGGATGGTGGACTTTGGGAATTGGACCCAAGTAAGGTGGAACCAAGAAAAGCTGATCCTAAGGCAGTGGCACTCACTGGAGTGTGAGAAGGTGGTGCTGATGAGTTGGCAAGACTAGGAACTCCCCCTAAGATAGGAGGGAGGTTTAACAAGCATCTGGAACAACGGGGATTATGTGGGTCCCCTATGATGTCCGACTAGCTAAGTGAATGTGTGCGAATGGTGGTGAGAGTAAAATAAGCAAGAGACTTTGTTGCAATTTTTTGAAATTTACACAATATATATCTAAATCAAAATGTAATCAGAAGTGCATCATACATAAAGTGCTATGATAAAGAAACATATATATGCGTAAGTGGATTTTGTTCGCGTGGGGGAACAAAGAAAACAAACTCCCGTGTCCTAAAATACATAACATCCTTCCTCTCAAATAGCACTAGACCTTCCAATAGTACTCAACAGTGGGGTCTAAAGCCACCAGAAGAGAAACTAGTGAAGGATGAAATAATTAGTTATAATGAGGGGTAAAGGGGGCATATCCCAAAAGAGCTGGCGATATTTCCCAATAGCCACACAGAATCCGATCAAGGTGCAATTGCAGCCCACAATTTCCACCTGGGTAGATGTCCTAAAATTTGGTCACTAGGTGCCTCGGTCAAAGTGCGACATTTATATTTTTGGCCTAAGAAATGGGTCACAGGCTAGATCTCATCCAAGAGGTGGGTGCCTCAAGGGGAGACGCACAGAACAACCGAACCTCGGCCTTCAACCCTTCATGGGTATCTCCCTGCCTTATGGTTTTAGGAACACTTAACTTGGAGGATTTTAAGTTCCCTATTTGACAACTTCTATTGTTTTGACAATGTGAGAACCAGATAACGGAGAGTTATTTGGATGCCTATCCCTGAAATCCTACCTAGACTAAAAAATTTCTTTTGGCACCTCCTNGAAACCCATGAGGTATAGGCGATGGGGTAAATGAACCCAGCCATGCGTAATTTGTCAATCTCGGCTTTGATGGCCGCTGCTTTGGATGGGTGTATCGGTCTCTGTTTTTTATGAACGGGTGTAATGTCAGAACAGGTGTTGATGCGATGTTCGACGATAGAAGGATCAAGGCCGGGCATTTTTGTGTATGACCAGGCAAAAATATCCTGATATTCTTGGAAGAGGGTTTTATAGGCGGGGATTTCTTGAGGAGTGCAAGCGGTGCCAATGGTGATTTCCTCGACAACTCCAGTTTTGATGGAAATATCGATTTTGATGGTCGGGGAAATGTTGGCCATGTTGCCTTCTTCAAAAGCATCAGGGACCGGGATGGGGTTGTTGAACCTGTCGATATCCCCTGATGGGATAAAATCCTTGGTTTCGACTATGTATATGGGGTGTTGGTTAGGAGGCGTGAAGGCTTCTTGTGAAAATAAGAGCGCTCTGTGGTGTAGCGCATCCCATGGGTAGTTGGGAATGGTTAGTTCCTCGAGTATGTCCTCGTCACAGTGAAATTGGCGGGAATACAAGGGGTCTAAAAGAGCGATATCGGTGACTGTCGCCATGTGGTTTTCTTTTGGTGATGAAGAAGCAGGAGGAACGATGTAATGAGATTGTGATGGTTCACTTGACATAAACCAAATATCAAAGTACTAAGGAGTACCAATGGTAGTTGGATGCAAAGTTTCTGTAGGGAAATGGATGGGAGAATTGGGGGGATTTGGGAGTAAATCCTCGGATAAGTCATCCAAGAACCATGGAGGTATAGGGAGTGCCTCTGGTTTAGAAGAAATGATGTGAAGAATCTCAAGTGATGAGGTAAGGTCGACCACTGATTCTGTGGGGGGTGCAAAGGTTTGAACCAGGGCCATATGGTGCTGCTTATATTCAATGATCATAGGACACTGATATGTAAAATGATCTAAGGATTCACATAGAGAGAAAGGGCATCTCATGCGTTCATTGAATGACGTTGTGACGTAATGGATGTCAGTGAGTTTTGGGTGGGATGATGTAGTGGGGTTGGTTTCATTCTGGAAGATTTGGCATACTGTGGCTAATGTCTGTCGTAAGCGCGGTAGTGTTGGGCAATGGTGTGTATAGTGGCCATTTTCTGAACATATAGCGCAAGAGAATTTGGTTCACAACCCTTTGCTACTTGAGTGAGGGGTGGTAGCGGTAGTACTTGCTACAATGGCGAGTGTTGAGGGTGTTGGATTGAGTGGAATTAGGTTCCTTAACTTGAGTAGAGATGGGAAGTTGTTGGTTTGGTGTCCATCTTTCTCACACAGTGTGCAAGGAGGTTGCATGCGTGGGGGAAGTGGAGTTGTAGGATCCTTCTTATTTCACCTACCCCCAGCTGTGGCAGGGAGGTTAGTGAGTGGGGGTGTAGAGGGTATGGTGGGAGTGAGTATGGGAATCGTCATTGGGATTCCTTCCATTTGGGGGGGAAGGGATGGCTGAGGGACCATCTCGGGTGGATGTAAATACGAAACTGGAATTGCCAACACCATATTAGGGAGGGTAAGCATTGAGGCTACTTGGAAATCTTGTACGCCCTTCAGGAGACAATGGTCGTCCATCATAAGCTCTTAATGTAATGGCAGATGGTATGAGCTCAGGGGAACCAAGTTTCTTACATACAGACTTGGACATAATGCATGTGGATGCACCTTCATCGATGATGCAACGATGGACTGTAATGTTTCAAAATTTTACTAGGATTTGAAAAGTGATTAGAACGGGAAGGCGAGGTTCTCCACTGTCGAGATAAAATGTGATGAGTCGAGTAACCATGGGGTTCACTGCCCCCAAGGCGAAAAGTAATTATTTCCGCTGAGTGGGACAAGTTTGAAGCACCTCTAATACTGACATGGCAGCCGAGGATTGTGCTAAGTCATCAACCAAACTGTAATTATGAGTCGCCCTAGCTTGTGGGTTGTGGACATTCCTGCGCAATGGGTTGTGAGGGATGCGAAGAGGTGGTTCTACGTTCGGGCAAGGGATTACCAATGGGGGTCCCGTTGGTGCAGGGATTGTTTCTAGGGCAATGGGAGGAGACTCAACTGGTGCATGGTATTGACGATTACATGTTTGCATAAGGATTGTTTGGATTGAGGTAATATCCCAACTGTGGTGGGGTAGGCTATATCTCTTGTTGAGTGTTCATCACACCTTGGTGTGGAATGGGGTTTTGCAGCACGGCTGGGGGGGGTTGTTGCACTTATTGTTGTGGGGCCTGCTGAGGGGCAGGCAGTGCTAGAGGAGGTGGTAGACTGCCTGAGTCTTTCAGCGATTTGGGGGCAATGATGAGAATAATGACCAAACTCACCACAAAGGGCACAAGGGAAGGTGGTTCTAATAGTATTTTTATTTCTCCCTTGACGCTTATTGTTATTGCCCCCCTGGGGGTTCTGATTCCCTTGATTCTATTTTCCCCCAGTAGGTTGGTTTTGTTGGGGTTGATTCCTACCTCGACCTGGGTTGTTTTTGTTCCAATTTCTTCCTTTCTTTTTGGTATTATTCGACAGGTGGGTCGGATTTTCCGTATTCAACTATTCGAAATTTTGATATTGCTGAACGGGAGAGGGTTGAGCAAAATTCACCCCAGCGTGAGGATGTGGGGGAGCCATAGGTTGTGGAGGACCAGGGAATGGAAAGTATGGATTCTGTGGAGGTAACGATCCGTAAGGTACATAGGAAGGCGTGGCGCTTTCGCTAGTACTTAGTGTATAAGTTGAGGTAGAGGGAGTACCAAAAATTGTGTGGATAGGTGGGTGTATGGGGGGTGTCGGCTGTGGCCCACTAATGGGTGGAGGCATAGCAACAACGTATGGTTGTTGATAAGGGGGTGGGGGGTAATAAGAGGTGCCCCCATATGCCAACGGATATTGAGGTGTGCCATACATTGGTGGTTGTTGGGGTTGTGGACAATGGTGCATTGTGTTACCAATCAGTCTGTCTGCTGAGTGAGACATCCCGGGTTTGTTTTGGCCGAATGGCACAGGTTTTGGAAGATCAGGAAGTACAGTGTATAAGTACCCTGATTGTGAATAGATAAGGTCATATTGTTGAGTCTTACTGATGACTTCTTCTTATGATTGAGGGAAGGTGGAAGCTACATCCTTACCGAGGAGAGAGACAAGTAATCTGAGAAACCAGTCGAGACACTGTTGTTTGGTGGTTTCTGCTTTGCACAAACTACGTCTTCTATGCCACTCGTGAATGTATCAGTGATGTGTGTGGTTGAGGTTTGTTTGAAATTAGAGAGTAGTTTGAGACCATTGTCATGGCAGATTGGTAATTGGAAGAAGGTCAAAAATGCTTTGGCCAAGGACTCGAAAGTTGTATGGGACCCCGATTTTTCATCTACATACCATTTGGTTGATGGGCCAGTGAGTGTGCATTGAAATAACCGTAATCGGATGGACTCATCCATAATGTTGTTGGAAGAACACCATAAGTGAAAGGTCATGACATGGTTGGCAAGATCATCTCCTGCCTTTCCTTCAAACTTGGGGATGTCTGAAGGTAGTTTGGTGGGCATTGCAGGCCATGTGGGGTCATGCAATATGGGATCATTTGTGATTTTTCTTAGATCCGGTATGTTAAGAGAGGCCAAATATGGCATCAATAGTGTGGTTGCAGGAATAGTTCCAGCCATGGTGTGAGTGTTCTGTGAACTTGACCCGTGAGGGGGGCTAGGTGGGTTGGTACTTCCCCCTTGCGAGGAAGTTGGTCTCCCGCTTCCATGTAGAGGAGAGCGAGTGGATGGTGGACTTTGGGAATTGGACCCAAGTAAGGTGGAACCAAGAAAAGCTGATCCTAAGGCAGTGGCACTCACTGGAGTGTGAGAAGGTGGTGCTGATGAGTTGGCAAGACTAGGAACTCCCCCTAAGATAGGAGGGAGGTTTAACAAGCATCTGGAACAACGGGGATTATGTGGGTCCCCTATGATGTCCGACTAGCTAAGTGAATGTGTGCGAATGGTGGTGAGAGTAAAATAAGCAAGAGACTTTGTTGCAATTTTTTGAAATTTACACAATATATATCTAAATCAAAATGTAATCAGAAGTGCATCATACATAAAGTGCTATGATAAAGAAACATATATATGCGTAAGTGGATTTTGTTCGCGTGGGGGAACAAAGAAAACAAACTCCCGTGTCCTAAAATACATAACATCCTTCCTCTCAAATAGCACTAGACCTTCCAATAGTACTCAACAGTGGGGTCTAAAGCCACCAGAAGAGAAACTAGTGAAGGATGAAATAATTAGTTATAATGAGGGGTAAAGGGGGCATATCCCAAAAGAGCTGGCGATATTTCCCAATAGCCACACAGAATCCGATCAAGGTGCAATTGCAGCCCACAATTTCCACCTGGGTAGATGTCCTAAAATTTGGTCACTAGGTGCCTCGGTCAAAGTGCGACATTTATATTTTTGGCCTAAGAAATGGGTCACAGGCTAGATCTCATCCAAGAGGTGGGTGCCTCAAGGGGAGACGCACAGAACAACCGAACCTCGGCCTTCAACCCTTCATGGGTATCTCCCTGCCTTATGGTTTTAGGAACACTTAACTTGGAGGATTTTAAGTTCCCTATTTGACAACTTCTATTGTTTTGACAATGTGAGAACCAGATAACGGAGAGTTATTTGGATGCCTATCCCTGAAATCCTACCTAGACTAAAAAATTTCTTTTGGCACCTCCTCTGGAGGAAAACTTAGTGAGTTTTTAGAAAAAAATTAGATGTGGTTGTTTGAGAGATTGGGGGTGTGAACCAACCTCGTTGAAATTAAATGGGAGTGGATAGTTTCGTAAAAAAAAAGGGTGGGGTGTTTCGGAATCCCTTTGGAGGAAACTTACTTTGACCTCCACGTTTCGAGAAGAAAACTATGTGAGTGATAAGTGACTTTTTTGTGTGAATGAGTGAAAGTGTGCCAATGTTTTAATAAATTAGGTGTCACCTTGTTGCATGTGGACTTCGCTTGTTTCTTACAAGTGTTGATTACCTAATTAATTAAATGTCTTTGGTACAAACTTGCGTAATTCAAAAGTCCCTAGGAAACTAGCATGTGGACATGTGGGTCCATTACTATTCCTTCAACTCCCTATTGTGGTTTAATATAAGAAAAGATTTGAAACTATCCTAGATTGTGATCACGTGGGCATGTATGGGCCCGTTACAATCTTAAGATATCTATGAAAAATAAACTAAGAGGAGTCTGTGAGGGGGCTGTTGTCCTCTCCTAAAGGTTTTAGTCTTTTTAAGGGAGATGAAATTGTCCTACAACCTCTTTCTGATTCTCAA
>JZKD02S1593917.1:0-10107 GCA_000966675.3 Picea glauca
GGCAAGGTTGTTGTCCACACCTCTCCCTCAACATCTCTGGTAGTCGAGCGTGACCCCTCTACTCCACATGTGAGTCTGGTCGGCAAGCTATCGTCAGCCTGCATCATCAACAAATCATGTCAGAAATATATCCATATCATATCATCTAATCAGATGCACTAATATCACATATAAAACAATCAAAACCCATTAGTTCACTCCCCGACTCGATCTGAAGTCCAAGAGGTTCCATCGATGCCTCTGCATCCTCGAGGTCTGAAATCCTGCACACACAGTAAAACCAAGTCAATAGCACCTGTCTATGTCAATGCAGCAAAACAACATGAAATCACCCATAACGCCTCATAATCAAAATCAAATGTTTTAATAGCATAATAATCTGGATCACTTGCGAACAAGTGTCCTCAAAGAATAAGTTCGCTCAGTGTGCAAGAGCGGGATGTTACAATTTCCCATATCTCTTCCACCTCCTAATCATGATCCCGCTCTTTAATACCTATTATATTTTACTTAGTCTCTTTCACCATGTCTTACCTCCTATCCACGTGCCACAATGATTTTCATGATTTCTCATATCCATTCCACTTTGCGATCTTGATCCCTCTACCCCGTGACTTCTCAATACTTAGACATTTTCACGGCTATTTTTACCAAGTATTACTTCCTTACCTACCTTTGATTTCACACAACCCCATGAACTCCTCATTTATTTTAATATTATTTATCTTATCCTAAGTTATTTCTAGTCACATATCCAAGTGACACGTGGCAGGTGACTAGGTGGTGAATCCTTTCATTATATTTTTTTTGTAAAGAAAATTTCTTGGCCCATTTCCAAGCAAATGTTGTAGTCAAAGAACAATCTGGTTATCAAGAACCATTTTACATACAAACTAAATAAATAAATATTTGGGATTTTTTGTTTAGATTTCTCCCATTCGATAGCCCAATCCAAGAACATCAAGCTACATCTTTCAAAAAATAACAGAGGAATACCACCTCTATAAAAATGCAGGGGGATTTATATCCTCGTGAGGTTTTTGTTTGGATTTTGACCAATACGAACATCAATATTTTTGGAAAATACACTAGAGAACGATTTATTTTCAAGGTATATGAGGTTTTTTTTCAAATCTAATTGAGGAACTAGAGTCTCCATGGTTCAAAGTTTCAGAAAGGAGATTCAAGAAGACTTCCACTTGTTCTAGATCCACGAGGTTTATAAAAATATTATTGAGAGATTGAATGACCTCAAATATAATGTTCTTGTATATTTGGGAACAAGTCAGATATCATAATATTTGAAGAGCCAAGAACCATCAAATATTCGAGAGGATGAACTCCCTGGTGATTCCATTGAAAAAATTCTTAAAATCCCTAGCTATTCCATTGGAAAGATTCAAGAATCTCAAGAAAATCCTCATGGAAGTTGCACCAAAGAATTTATTTCATGTTGAGATGCTCCATTTCCTTCTCCACCAAGCCCATCAATGGATTTTCATGACGTTGAAAAAGGAAGAGGTACCCAAAGAAGGAGGTGACTACATAGAATCCCTTTAAATATGCAAGAAGTAGATTTTCAAATGCGAGACATTTCTGATGAAATATTTCCCACATTCTTTGGGAATACTTCGGAGGATGCAGAGAAGCATTTTTTTAAATTCAAGATCACATGTAATGTTTTCAATCTCACTGAAGACAATGTTACATGTCGATTATTTGCACAACATCGACATGGGAATTCTCATGAATGGTTCTATTCATTGTTTCTCGGGACAATTACCAATTGGTATGTATTGGAAACCTCATTTGTTGAAAATTACATCCCAAGAGTGCATTCATATGCCCTTTCTGATTCTTTCAATGTTGTTTCCCACCCATCCTCTCCCATATCGATACAAGACAATGGAGTGAGTGATTTGGAAGAAAAATCTAATCAAAGAATGGAGTTTTTTTTTCATGTCATACTGCTAAAAATGAAAATAAGGATTCTAATTTTCAAATCAAGATTTCAGCTTCTCATATACTCCATATGAGAATATTTCCAGTAGCATAGTTGAAAATGAAATTGATGAACATCCACCAAATGAACAACATGATTTCAGCCAACATGTGGAAAATGTTGCAATAGCTTTGCAATGGCCACATATTGATGTTGAAAATCCACAAGAACATTGGCAGCGAGAAGAATTGGTGGAATAAATTAATCTCGAGAACAATGATGGGAAAGATTGTCATTTAATGAAGGAAGAATGCTTTCAAGACATTGTTGGCGAATCAAGAATTTTGGATGTGGTTGCGAATAAGGAGAAAGATGAAATTTTTTTCAAATGGGAAACTCCTCATCCAACCAAATATAACAAAAATCATGAGCAACCACCGAGAGTTGATTTTATTAAATCATAGTTCTAAAGCATTGTTGGGAAAGCAATGCAATTAAATTGTGGGCACATCTGAATCATTTTTACTTCACTACACTTTGGGCATGCTCTTGACTCCTTGATAGAATCTCTAACATGTTCCCCAATTATGGAGTTCATTCCACAGATCAATTGGATACTTGAATGGTTCCATTGGAAATATACTTACACTTGAAAAGTGTCTCTTTCCTCCAATTAGATTAGGGTAGGTAGATATTATTTGTACATAGTTTGTTCCTTCAACCAATTTTTTGCATAATAAAGAAATTACTATATGGATATAATGTTTGAAGATGACTCCATTTCCTAATGGAGAAGGCAGTTGTTCTGATTCTGGTGTTCTTAGCAACCCATGGGGGATCATTGTCCTGCAATTGGAGCTAGTTGTTGATAAAAACTTTGGTCACCCTAATTTTCTTCTCTTTGGAATAAGAATAAAAAAATTGATATAAGAAGAAGGAAATTTTGAACGATCATAAGTTCATGGCGTAGCCTTCACTTTATTTTTCTTCATGCAATTTACGGATCAAAATCCGAGTTTGCATGCCCAAAATACTCATAATTTTTTTCAGAAGTCCAACAAAGATATTGCAAGAAGAACTTCGAAGAATGGAAATTTTTTTAGGTTTTGTGCCTCTCTTCCCCTCTCCTCTTCTTCCATGTGCAACAGTTAGTCCTTTTCAACTTACATTTCCCTCTCCTCTCTCCTCTCTTCTCATACTTAGTCATTTCCCCACTTCATCTTTCCATTCCTCACATAGCTGATTGTCTCATTATTCTCCATCCATCTCCATACTTAGCCATTTTTACAAATTCCCCTCGTATCCCTTCTCTTATCATCTCATACTTAGCCATTTTTTCTCATTAACTTCATATTCCCTTCACTTCTCTTCTCACACTTAGCCATTTTTCTCTATTTCATTCCTCACTCCCCTTTTCTTAACTATTTCTACATTCACATTTCCATTTTATTTTATTTTTATTTTCCATTTCCATTATTTTCATTTTCCCTTTTCACTTTGCCTTTTCTTTTCTTTCATATTTACCAATTTCTATTTTCCTTTCTTATTTGTCTTTTTTCCTTTTTAATTTTCCATATTTTACATAATTCTTTTCATATTTCTTTTCCATTTTTCATGTAATTTTTTTTATTTTCCATATTTCATGTGATTTCTATGAAACTTCCCTCTCCAACACTTAGTCAATTCTTAATATTACTTCAGGTCTATATTTCTTTTATAACCCTCCCCTTACCCTTGCATTCCCTTACCCAACGACCTCTTTAATACGTAGTCACTTTTACCATGTCTTACCTCCTTACCATGGGAAACGATGATTTTTATGATTTCTCATATCCCTTCCACCTCCCAATCCTAATCCTACTCTTTAATACTTAGTCTCTTTTACCATATCTTACCTCCTAACTGTCGGGCCACATTGATTTTCATGATTTCTCATATCCTTTTCACCTCCTGATCTATATCCCACAACCCTGTGACTTCTCAATACTTAGAAATGTTCATGACTATTTTTACAAAGCATTAATTCCTTACCTACCTCTGATTTCATATAACCCTGCAAGCTCCTCATTTATTTTAATATTATTTATCTTATCCTAAGTTATTTTTGGGCACATATTTAAGTGACACGTGGTAGGTGATTGGACGTGATTAATACTTAGTCTCTTTTACATAGTTTCTTTTACCATGTCTTACCTCCTAACTATAGGCTACGGTGATTTTCATGATTTCTCATATCCCTTCCACCTCCCGATCCCAAACCCACTACCCCACGACTTCTCAATACTTAGACATTTTCATGACTATTTTTACCAAGTATTACTTCCTTACCTACCTTTGATTTCATGTAACCCTATGAACTCTAGGCACATCTCCAAGTGACACGTGGTAGATGACTAGGTGGTGATTGGACGTGACATGTCAAACATTCACAAGTTGACTGGGAAACCAAAATATTAGCGAGATATGAGTTTTTCTAAGGTACGAGAGATGATCTAAGACTTCCATAAGCTCCTTTACTTCACATGAATTATATGAAAGGCATTTATATTATAAACACCAATTATTCATCCACCAAAATGCATGCGGGACTAAAGAGGGAGGAATTAAATCAAAGGCTAAGATTGATCCATGAACTAGATCGACGGTTGTTGTGCAATGATCTTCCGATGCTTATAATGCATGAACCAAATGTCTGTTTGGGGAAAGTCATACCTTGTTGGAAAGGTAATTTTGCAAGGAATGCAATGGGATGGGCTTCAATCGTTGAATTTGTACATAATTCTTCCAAAAATTAAAATATCAGTCAACTCGCTTTTCATGATTTACTGAGAAATTTGTTTGGAACCTCGACTTCCCAAGGCTATAAGTTGAGATACAAAACTAAAAAATTCACTCAATAGGACTCATTGGAAATATATAATGATGAATATTAGTCCTCGAATGGTTTGTATGGTTGAGATATCACTTATCATGTTAAAAACAATAAAACACAATCCACTTTTTTCAGGTAGTCAACTTCAAGATTTGGAAATAAAAGTTTATTAAATAATTTTTATTAAAGGATTAAGTGGGTCCTATTTGGAGGCACAAGTTTCAATTACATAAGATCATCAGTAAGCATTTAATAAAACATTAATTCCAAAAAGAAGATGCACATGTAAACTTCTAGAAGAACATAAACCCTAACTACCTCAAGAAAGCATTGGGAGCATATTTAAAAGAATGAGAGCACCTCAAAGAAGGGGTTACAAGGTTGGATTATCAATGGTTGAGATCATCAAGATAACATTGTTAAAGTATCAATATGCAACAAACTCTATGACCAACAAATAAATATCTCCATTTTTCTTACTTCTTCTTCTTCTACGTCGTTTCTCTTAAATCGTTTTGTTGGTATATCAGAGATCAAGAATAAGGATGATTTTTGAGTGTTTTTCTTTTATTCTTCAAGGTCTCTTTCTAAACTATCATGGAGTATTTTACAACCATATATGTGACTGATAAATGTAAAATAGGGTTGTCTAGATGATTCATGGAGGTTTAGTCCTTGCTTTTGGAAAACTTCATTTCTTAGCATTAGTCAATTGGTTCACTGAAATGTTGTGTAATATATTTATTTATTAAACTCCACTGAAAACTACTTCGGGGTATAACTTTAATGAATTCTCAAACTTTGAGATTTATGAGTGTGATATTTTTGGAGTATGCCTATCAAAGTCTTTTCAATTTTGAATGTAAAACTCATTTAAAGTTCTCTGAAGTGATCAACACCATTTCACTCTTTTTCTTGTGAGAAAATATGGTTGCATATTCTACTTGTATGTGTTTTAGAATGTTATAATGAAGCTGAGCACATATTTATTTTGATATTGAATACTTTCATTATTATTTTTTGGTAAATAAAGTTGCTTGGTCCATTTCCAAGCAAATGTTATACTCAAAGAGAAATCTGGTTAGCAAGAACCATTTTACATACAAACTAAAGAAATAAAGATTGGGGTTTATTGTTTAGAATTCTCCCATTTGATAGCCCAATCCAAGAACATCAAACTTCATCTTTCAGACAATAACATAGGAGTACCACCTCTATAAAAACACAAGGGGATTTATATCCTCGTGAGGTTTCTATTTGGATATTGACCAATCTGAACATCAACATAAGGTGATTTTTAAAGAAACTTTAATTTTGAATACGTTTAGAGAATCATGTTGGTAGTGTTTAATTAATAAATGGTTAGTTAAATTCAATAGAGATATTTAGTTAATTTATTAAACATAAAGACTTCATATAAAGAGGCATTTATATCATAGAAACAAGTCCAAGAAACATAAATATTAGGTATCTTGAACTTAGCATATAATCTTTCTAATCATATTTTATAATTATATCTCTTGCTAAGAAAGTGTGCTTAGATTTCTTTTTAAACATTTCAAATTCACTACTCAATTTAATATAAGTTTCTAAATGGTTTACTTAATTTAATATAAATTTATTTCTAATTATAGTTTCTTTGATTATCTCTCTCTAGAAGGTGTCCATAGATTTGTTTTCAATAATTTCAAGTTCTCTATGGAATTAATTTAATATAAACTTCTAAATGATTTACTTTGTTTAATATAATTTTTAGATAATATGCTTGGATTGAGAACATTAATACAACACAATATTCAAGATAATAAATCATCATCACAATAATTAAAAACAACGTGAATACACTTTCATCTAATTGACGAGAACTTTGATCATACAACTTCCCCCCCACATGGTATAAGTTAAGAGGACTTAAATCACCAAAATCTAGAAAAAAAATAATGGAATAGGATGGATCTTTACCAAGTAGAAAAAAATGGACTCATTATAAAGGTTTCATTTGTTTACTTATTAATGTTGGGTTAATATTGACTCTGTCATAGAGCAGATAAGATAACCTTGATATGGTCATTAATGGGTTTATTGTTGGTGGTTTATGGGCCCATGATATTTTCCCATGGTATTTGATGTGATGAAGCCCATATAAAGGCTTGAAGAACTCCATTGTAAGATGCCTTAAGAAGTTTGGTGTTTGGTCGGCTTGTATAAGGTCAATAAAGATATATATCTTGAGTGTTGGTTTACTCGAAAAGGGTTTCCAGGGTAAATATTGGCTTTATGTTCTTGTTGGTATTTTCATGTGTATGGATTTTTTGTTTTATTTAATATTTATCTCTCCATATTTTAACAATTAACTCACTCCATCATCTACAATAAGTTTAGACAACTCTATAATAAAAATATTTGAAATCAATCTTTTTTCCTAAACTAAAAATTGCATTGCAATTAGTATTCTCAAACGATCCAACAATCTTTTAATCACATACTAGTTGGGTTGAAATTGAAAAGAAGCAAGGAACAATAATATACACCATCAAGGATGATCCTCAACCGCAAGGGTCAATAATAGGAAGCTACTTGGAAAATTATGTAAAAAAAACACATAAATAAATATCTCACTACAAGGAAAATACCAGGTATCACATGTTTTAGTGGAGGTTTTTAGTGTTACAAGATTGGATAAAACGTTCACAAAAACCTTTGGTAAAACCTCCATTTTTATAGTGGAAGGTTTTAGCGGAGGATTTAGCAGATGTTTAAAATAACTAAAATTTTGGGTGGTTGGAAGTCGTAATAGAGTTTTTTTGTTGGTGTATTTAAAATAGTAAGGAGCACAAGTGTGTACATATTTAGTAAGAATCGATGTGTTTTATATATATTGAAAGCCTGAGTGCACTTCTTTTACATAGAATGTACAAGTGTGTTTAAGATAAATTATAAAAGCACCAACACCTATAAGGTATTTGAAAACTACATGTAAGAACTATCTACTATGTGCACAAATGGAAAAGAACAATTTAAATGTATTGATGCTTAAATAAGAATGACATATATCATTGAGTTCAAATGAATAAAATCCACTTATATGTTTCAGAACTAAATTACCAATTGGGTCTAGTTTGGGTGGTTTCTAGGAATGATGTTATCCTCCCCACCAAAGTCCAATTCCTGCAAGTGACATGCTAAGTTCTTAACAAGTATATTGGTGTAAATATCTTAATCCCTATGTTGTAAAGCCTTGAGCTTCTAACAAATCTAGTTTACCCTGGGTACTGGATACTAAATAAAAAATATTTTACAATACTAGATACTACAATAAAAAAGAAATTCATTTTATTATATATGAATAAAGATCCCTTCATTATACAAAATGGGTCCACAACATTATATACAGAAAAGAACTTTCTATCCACAAATTCAACTAACATGGTACAGAGAAACTCAAATGTGGATGAGAAGGTTGTCTACACCTCAATGCAAAAGGAGTTGAATCTGAGTAGCCTTCATCACAAGGAAGAGATGGAGATGAATAAAATCTTCCACATTAATATCCAAGTAAAAAATACTAAGGTTGATGCTCTATTTGATTTTGATTCATAGGCCAACCTAATAGTAGATGATCTAGTCAGTGAGCTTGGCTTGGAAGTTCATAAAAATATGAGTCCATATCCATTAGGATGGGTGAATAATATTGAAAATCTCAAAGAAACTAAATAGTGTAAAATAATGTTTGTTATAAGTGCATATTATTGGTGAAGTGGAGATAGATGTAGTACCCCTTGATATGTGTGGTGTAATGTTTGGAATCTCCTACATGTATACGAGGGATGCAATCTTCATGAGGAGATAAAACCAATATCACCTGATCAAGGATGGGAAGTATTTCATAATCAATGTGCATATAGGTAAATCGGCGATCACTTTGGTAAGTTTTAACCAAGCCAAAAAAAATTATCATCTCCAGTAGAAAATTTGTATTTCTTTTCTTGAGAGAAAATCAACTAGATAATCAATTGGTAAGAGTAAAGGCATCCCCAAAGGGATGTACCAATGAGAAAAAAAAATAGTGGGAGGAGTTTTTGTAGGCATACAAAGGAGTGTTCTAGGATCCTAAAGGGTTACCACCTAAGAGGGAAGTGTAGCTCAAGATATAGTTGTTGCTTGACTCCACATTACCAAATATTGGTTATATGGACAATCTGTTTTGAAAGAAAACAAATTGAAGAAACAATTGGAACAAATACTAGAGAAAGGAGTAATTTGACTAAGCACCTCACCTTGTGGGTCACCTATCATCATAGTACTAAATAAGGATGGGATTTGGAGAATGTGTATCGACTATAGAGATTTAAACAAGATAAGAATCAAGAATTGGTACCCTTTGCCTAAGATCAATGATTTGTTAGATCGGTTGCAGCATGTGAAGTACTTCACCAAGTTGATCTGAAATCAGGATACCACCAAGTATGTTTTAAATAAGAAGACACTTGGAAGACTACCTTTAATATAAGGCGAGGCCTATATGAATGGTTGGTCATGTCTTTTGGTTTATGTAATACACCAACTACATTCATGTGATTGATGAATGTTGTATTGAGTCTTTATTTAAATTCATTTGTAATAGTGTATTTGGATAAATATAGTTTTATATCTTTACATGGCCTAGTGCACATCTCACATCTCATGCAAGTGTTAGAGACTTTGATAAAATATCAGTTGTTAGCCAACCTTAAGAAATGTGAGTTTGCTCAGTAGTCGTTGGTGTATTTGGGATACATGATTAGTGGAGGGGAACTCAATATAGATCATGCAAATATGGAGACCGTCCTCAAGTGGCTATTTCCTAGTAATGTCAATGAATTTAGGATATTTTTTGGGGCATCATAGTACCTACGGAAATTTATAGCATTTGTTTTAGTGGTAATATTTTTTAGTGGGGAAAGAACCAGCAAAAATCTTTTGATGAGATAACATGGAAGATGAGTCAAGCACCAATTATTTCATTACCTAACTTGCATAATCCCTTCAAAGTGGATATGAATGCAAGAGCATATTCTATGGGAGCGGTCTTGATGCAAGGAGGTAAGCTAGTATGCTATCATTATGAGATGTTTCATGGCGGTGTCCTAAAATATCCTACACATTATTAGGAAATCTATGCACTGGTTCAAGTTGTTAATAAGTGGAAGTACTATATAATGGGAAAATAAACCATCATCCACATTAATCACCAACTATTGCATTATTTTTAGGCTGAGAGTAAGCTTCAACAAACCATACATTATAGGTGGAT
>JZKD02S1593918.1:0-10107 GCA_000966675.3 Picea glauca
TAATGTTAAATTATAGGCTTTTGAGAAAATAATTGGTGCTTTCTCCATCTTTATAGCAATGTTTTCCTATACATGTGTGCATTTTATATATGCTTATGCTTCAAAACAACACGCCGCTCTCAACCAGTCACACAATTTTCTATTGAAATTGCCCCTATCACACTTTATCGACGAAGGATAATAAAGAGACTGATAGATTAGGGTAAAGGTAAAGAAACCATAGCTCCAGTAGTATTCATTTACCCCACTCCCACATCCCACTTTCTCTTTTCCTTCGGAGTATTCATTTACCTTTTATATACCAAGAAACAAGTGAATGATGGAAAAATGTTTCAAAGCGTATTCCATAGAGTAACCGTCAGCTTGATCAGAGCTCTACTTTGGATATGACAAGCATAATAGATTACACGCAGCGGAGGTCAAGTTTGTGTACGAACTCCGAATTGATGTTAAGGGTTTTTTTAAGTGTGTTTTTTTATTTTTTATTGAAAATATGAGAATCACTTGTTTTCTATTTTATTTGTCTATTTTGTTTTGTAATTAATATTTATTTTTAGAAGAGATATTTATTTTTATTATAAATTTAATTTGTTTTTTTATTGTAATTAATAGTTAATTTTCTAACAAATTTTGTTTTTATTATAAATTTAGTGGTTTTTGTTTTTATTATAAATTTCATTGGACTAATTACTATCTACATCTTCACTTTTTCAAATCAAAGTGATTTTTATTTTTATTTTAAATTAAATTATTTTTATTATAAATTAATAAGTATGTAAAGAGATTTTTTTATCTTTTATCTTTTAATTTTTTTTGTTTTTCAATCATAATTGATGAAATGTCTTCTTTTTAAAATTTTTTTTTTTAAATTGATAAACATTTTTTTTTGAAGTGGTTTTTTGTGTTTATTGTAAATTTGAGAATTGAAAAGGTAGTTTTCCTCTTTTATTTGACAGGTTTTTTTTGGTCACTCACATTTAATTTTGAGATACTTTTTATTTATCAAATGACATTATTTTGATTATTTAGTTTTTTGTTTGGTTTAATGCATTTTATTTCTAAGACACTTTTTTCAATTATTCATAAAACTTAATTTTATATCTTTTATTTTTATTTTTGTTTTCTGATCGACATTTATTTTATAGCATAATATTTTTTGTTTTTATCCTAAATGTCATGATTATTCATTGTTTTCTATTTTATTTGATTACTATGTTTGAATCTATTTCAAGTGGCTTTTATTTTTATTGTAAATTTGATTTAGTGTGAAGATGATCTTTTATTGTTTATTTTACTAATTTATTTTATAATTAATATTCACTTTTCCAACATTTTTTTCTTTTTTGTTTTAAAAAAATGTTATTACAATTTTTTTTGTTTCATCCCATCATTTTCAGAATAATGAATGCCTTAGAATCATATATCACTATTTTTTATTATTTTTTTTTTCTGTAAGTAAGAGGTTTTATATATAAAGAGCCTTCAAAAAACCAGACCAGAGGTACAAAAACATGATAGTAACTCTACTATAGTTATTGAACTGCCCCAATAGAGGGGAAACCAGTTCAGCCAACCGGATAAGTCTAGCATTGATAGTCTAACAGTCTTATAGAGAAGAACTAAGCTGACTGGAATGCAACTAAAAAAATAGACTATTAAAAAGTAAAGAACCCCTATGGGATCAAACACTTGGAAAATAACCTAGCCAGCTGGCAAGAATGACCTCGTACCAAGGCTCCTCTTCGACGAGTGTCCCTTTGCTTTCCAACTGTATGTCAGCATCCACGTTGCTCTTGTCCCTATTGGCGATTGGCAAGGTGTCCTGTAGCACATATTTTCCTGTAGCCTTCTCCACGTCTGCGTCCTCATGCTCGACCTGCTCCACAACGATCTCTACGCAGTGCTGCGTCTGGGCATTTCCTTTGCTGGTCTCTGCATGGGGTTCTCCTGCTGAAGCCTCGCCTACTGGGTTGGAGGGGAAATAATCTTGGAAGGAAGAAAGAATCTGAAGGAGGGTCGATATATTTCCATCCATGATCTGCAGTCAGAATTGGAGGTCCTCCATCCCCTGACGGAGTTCGAAGACCAGACCATAGAGAATATTAAAACTTTCTTTAAGCTGTGAGTCAAGGGTGGAGTTGGAAGATGGGTTCACATTGTTTCAGGCCCTTCGAACATGAGGTGGCGCCCCCATGGGAGTCTATGAGGAGCCAACTACTGGTGCATGGGGAGGCTCGAAATTTTTGGAATTTGGTGGGATGACAAGGTATCATGAAGAAGAGCTCGACGAGCTGTCAATAATGGCTAAGCATTCAAACCGAGAGGCAGGTGAGGTGGAGGAGGCGAGAGGTGCTAGCTCGGATTGCAGAGGTGGTGAGGAGATCGTGGAGGGTGAACCAGATGGAGAGACAGAGGTCCGGGGCCGGGGAGGATGCCATGGAGAGCCTCTTCATGGCCATCCTCTTTGACGCGGCATAAATTTCATCGTTTGCAGGCAGAAAAAGGCTAAGTGCTCCAGGAAAATGCAGAGAGCCTGGAGATGGGTAGGGGCTGTGAGCACCATGAAAGTCCAGTTTGAACCGAGCCAGGGCAGTGGAGGGAAGTGCGAGTCGGTCTGTGAGCGAGGGTGAGAAGCAAATACAGACAAAAGAGCCATAGAAAAGTTCATAATGAGGACAGGTGCATCAGAATTAAAGTCGTTGCAATGAAATAAGGTCGATTTAATGCAGGGTTAGGGTGGTAGGCATTGGCATGAGTTCATCACATGGCTCCCTACCTCGTTGGCCTACCCGTATTCCCTCCTTGCTCCATTTTCCTTTCACTAACACGCCATCTGGGGGTGTGTCCACTTCCCCAGCTTTACGGAGACATTGCTGGAGAATGGGGTGATCAGGATTGAGGGACATTTTGCAAAGGAGTTTCGCTCCGTTCCAGTTGGTCCCTAGATTAGCCAGTTCATCTGCAACTTGATTCACCTTTCTCCTGATATGAGCAGGTATAACGACCTGATTGGGTTGCAACAAATCTGTGATAGTTTTTAGCCCGTGTAAGAGTCTCCAACTGCGTGATATTCTTTTCGGGTTCGCTCCATTTAAAATTCTGCGAAAGAGATTGATGATGATTTGAGAATCTCCCTCTATAATTAACTTGGTGAAATTGTTCACAATGGCTAATTGCAGTCCTCTAATGAGCCCCCAAAGTTTCGTTGCATTGTTCGTGGTATGACCAAGGGAGCCTTCATTTATGAGAATGATGTGTCCATGGTGGTTGCGAAAAACTACTCCGTAGCCCACTACTCCTGGATTGCCTTTAGAGGCTCCGTCAAAGTTGAGCTTGATAAAGTCGACTGGGGGGGTGGACCAAAAGGATGGGTTGTTGTGAAGGGGGGGATAAGAAGAGGGGGAGAGTGGGTGATGACATGGGAAAGGTTTCCAGTACTGAAGGATCAAGAGTTCTGAGGGATTGTTGATCAAGTCTTTTTCAGTCCATAGCTGAAGGTTGAGAGTTTCCAGAATATTGAGGTGGCATTGGTTCCAGTAATGTTGCCACGGGAGCGAGACATTTATTAAAAACCTTCTATTTCTTTCCTTCCATACCTTCCAAAGAATGAAGCCTGGAAGTAATTTCCATATATGATTTAGGAGGGGAGATTCAAATATTTGGTCCCTCCAGTCCATAATTGTATCAATGATACTATCTCTTTCGCGGTCCGAGGTATGCATGATAAGCATAGCTTGATCCCATATTTGAGTAGTGTAAGGGAAGGAATTGAGGAGATGATTCATGGTTTCACTTGCTATCCATAAATCATACAAATAAATGGCCCAACAAATCCTCTTTTTGAGAGGTTATCCCAGGTTAGATTGCTCGAGTGGGAGACGAGTGAGGGAAAGAGGGTAATTTTAGGCCAGTGTTTAAGATTCCAGATTTTGCGCCATACTTTCCTTGTAGGTGGAGGGTCTAATTGAGTTTTGACTTGATAGGCTTCGTGTATGCTATAGGTGCCTCGAGGCAAGTATCCCCATCAGAGGATATCCTGTCTTGCGAGCTTGGGGATTTTCCTTTTGGACATTTCATCCTGCCAGGGTCCCAGATCCATGTGCGCTTCTAGGTTCATGCGTTCCTTGTTAAGGTGCCAGCACCGCCAAGTGTCTTTTGGGGGATTGTCTTGCTAGTAATCAGCTACCTTTGTTAGGCCCGTAAGTGTAGCTTGGGTATTGATATGCCTAGCCCAATCCTCATGGTCCAAAATTGGCCATTGCTGCCAGGAATCTTTCCAGAAAAGGGTTGTTTTCCCATTTCTAATTTCCCAGAAAGCATGCTGAGTAATTAGCTATCTATTCTGCTTAGTTGTTGCCCAGATTAAGGATCCTGGGTTGTCCCCATTCCATCGTATTAAGTTCTTCTCCACCACATCTGGTACATATTTCTTCCTCCAGAGTCTTTCCCAGAGATCCTTGGGATTTTTTAGCCATCACCACCATATTTTGGTGCTTAGAACTTTGTTCACGATAAAGGGGTCCCATAATCCAAGGCCTCCTTATGCTTTGGGTTGGAACAGTTTGTCCCAGCTGATCAATGCTATTTTCTTCCCTGTGTTGAGGCCTTTCCAGATGAAGTTCCTTTGTAATCTTTTAATGGTTGTGAGGACGAACTTTGGAGCAGCAAGCGCCGAGAAGGTGTAGATGGGAAGGGCCTGAAGAACAACTTGGAGGAGAATGAGACAACTAGGGAGGTTTAGAACTCTGAGGGTTCGGGAATAAAGCCTCTTGGTGAAAGAGGACAATAGATGTTCCCAAGAGGAGTTCCTGAGGGCATTATCAGTCAAGGGGATGCTAAGGTATTTGGATGGAAGGGAGCTTCTGTTGAATCCTAAGATATCAGAGATATGGCGCTGAATCGGAGGGGGTGTATTGAAGAAAACTATTTGGGATTTATCTTTGTTACAGTCCAAACCTGAGGCTTCAGAGAAGGTTTGGAGGATCGAGAGGAGGGAGTTTTCTTCGCGGGTAGTCGGGGTACCCATCAAAAGCGTGTCATCCACAAATTGGCTATGTGAGATAGGAGGGGAGATGTCGTGCAAAGGGAGGCCTGTGAGTATGTTATTTGCAAAAACTACGTGAATAGAGAGGCTAAGTCCTTTGGCCATAATGATGAAGAGGAATGGGGAGAGAGGGTCTCCCTGTCTAATTCCTCTAGAGGGGGAGAAGGGTCGAGAGGGAACACCATTGATAAGAATGGAAAAAAATGCCGAGGAGGTTAGATTCAAAATCCAAGTCACCCAAAGCTTATCAAAGCCAAAGGCAAGGAGAATTTCCTGCATGTAGTCCCAACTTATCTTGTCGAAGGCTTTAGAAAGGTCTAGCTTAAGGAGCATCCCTGGCGTTTTGGTCTTCTGCAAAGAGTGGATCACTTCATGAGCTAGGATGACACTGTCCAGGATTTGTCTGCCTTCAACATAGCCCGATTGATCCGGAGATATGATTGTTGGTAGGGTGGGCTTGAGTCTTCGAGCGATCACTTTTGTTAGAAGTTTGTAGATGACATTGCAGAGGGCTATGGGTCTGAACTGATTAGGATGGTGAGCTTGCCCCTCTTTGGGGATGAGGGTAGGGAAAGTTACATTGTGAGCGTAAAGGACTTTTCCTATGGATCGAGAGTCTTCAATAATTTCCCATACCTCTACCCTGATCAACGACCAACAATGGTGGAAAAAATCGTTGGTGAAGCCATCGGGTCCAAGTGCCTTGCATTTGGGGGTGTCCTGAAGAACTTGATCAACCTCCTCAATTGTAATGGGCTGGAGTAGGGCTGAGTTTTGATCTGAGATGACAAGGGAGGGCACGTGCTGAGTGACCTTAGCTATGGCCTCAGATCTATTCGAGAATGGTTCTGTGAGGAGATCTTTGTAATAGTCGATCAATGTCGTCTCCAGATATTCATGGGAATAAATGGGCTCCCCGTTGGTGGAGGTTAAGTGTGTAATTCTATTAGTATGACGTCTGTGGATGATAGTTCTATGAAAGAATTTGGTGTTTCGTTCCCCCTCCTTGAGCCATTGGATGCATGATTTTTGTTTCCATAAAATCTATTTTTGTCCTTTTCTGGCCTCCAACTATTGATTTAATTTTGCTTCCTGAGCTTTGAGCTTGTTCGTTAACCCTTGCATACAGATCTGATTTTGAATCTCACCCATTTGTTCTGACAACTTCTTTTGGGAGTCGAAGATATTGCCAAAGGTTTTCTTATTCTAGAGTTTAAGAATTTGTTTGAGGTTCTTTAACTTTTGCTGAAATCTGTACATCTTGGAGCCATGGGGGACCTCTACCTCCCTCCACCAATCCTAGATATTTGCTTGGAAATTTGGATGGTTGAGCCAAAACTGTTCAAACCTAAAGGGTTTCTTCCCTGGAGTGGCTGGCACATCCAACCATAGCTGGATAGGCCAGTGATCCAAGATGGGGATATTTAGAATACTAGCTTCCAGAGTTGTTCCTTCCAGCATAAGGGAGTCAGAGATGAGGAATCGATCTAGTTTGCAAGAGATTTTGTGTGCTCTGGTTCTTATATTTGTCCAAGTATAATTGCCATTGATGGCTTCCAGGTTGATAATGTTGAGGTTGTCTATGAGGCTATTGAAGTCACTGGAATCTTGATCCAGGCATCTTGAACCCCTTTTTTCTCCTCCAGACTGCGTACGAGACTATAATCTCCTCCAACAATCCATCTGTTATGCCTAGTTAGATTGGATAGGTATTCCAAGTTCCTAAGAAAGGCTTGATTATCCCTTGGTTTGGCAAGGCCATAGACATTGGTCAGGTTTCCTAGCTTGTTAGAACCAATAAGCTTATAATCTGCAGTGATGGATCACTTGGTAGTGACAAAATTTTCCAGCAATAATGAGTTGGTGTTCCAGAGGATGGCCAGTCCTCCAGCTATGCCTATGGCTACAGTTGAAGTTGCTTCCCCTTGCTTCCAACAGTAGGGGAGTATCCTGTCAATGTCTTCGGTTGTACACTTTGTTTCCTGTAATAATACTATGTCTGATTTTTCCGCAAAGATCAGATCTCACAACATTTTTTGCTTGCTACGTCCATTGAGGCCTCTGATATTCCATGAGATAATATTCATGATGATGGGGGGGTGGGGAGAGGAGGAAAGATGTCCGAGATAAGGTGGATTTTCCCTGAATTTACCATGAAGTGGCCTATTTCTTGTATAAGCTTGTTGGTAGACTTTCGTCCTCTTTTCTTCTCATCTTTCTGAGTTTTTCTTTGACTCTTTGACTGACTTCCCTGTATTCCCAGGCCCTTGCTGGATTGAGATGTGGATCCAGTGGAGGAGTTAAGAAATACCTTGTTCACCTTTTGTAATTGATCCCTAAGTATGGTGTACAGTTTATGATGCCTGTAGCCGTGCTCGAGGTGCTCCAGATCCTCCCCGGCTAGTTCTTGCTCTTCTAGCTCCATTTCAGCATCACCGTCCTCTGTCTCCAGAAAGTCTTGCTGGTCCATGACAGTGTCTAGGGAGGGGTGATCTGATTCCTTCCCCTGTGATGGTCGCTCTTCTCCTTGGCTAATATAATGGGGAGGATTATCCGCATGGGTTTCATTGGGATTTATGAGGGTTGAGGGATTCTCTGGTTGATCTTGTAGTATTGCATATTTATTACTAGTGGAAGGATCCTTACTTACTTGGGCTGGCTGCTTTCATCCTCCTTGTCTTCTTTTTCTTGCTGGTTGAGAAAAGTCGTCCTTGCCTTTTCCTCTTTCTGGGTTCCCTTCTTTGTGGGCAGCATTGAGGGGGCACTCTCTGAAAATATGTCCGTGCTTGTGGCATTTACTACATCTGAACGAAATGTGTTCGTAGTCGATGGTTTGGGTCCAATCCTCATCATGATATTCAAGAATTATGGATCGCGGTAGCGGCTTGGCTATGTTCAGGTACACGTAGATGCGTGCATAAGAGGTATAACACCTCTGCTTGGTGGCTTCTGAAGACTTAACATATATTCCGATGGTATTGCCTATGCCGGCCAAGACCTCTTCCAACCAGAATTCCTAGGGGAGAGAGTACAGTCTAATCCATACAGGTGCATGGGAAAAATCTTCCTTTTCAGGGTTGAACTTCTCGGTCTAGAATCTTAAGAAGAGTCCTCCTGAGTTATAGAAATATGGCCCTCCATCAAATATGTGATTGTGGTCCTCGAGTTTGTGCAATATGATTGTGAAGAAACCCTTGGAACCGAGTTGTATTTCATAGTGTACTCTTGGCTTCCACCAATATTGTATCCATTTGATAATATCACGCTCTGAAGGCCAAAGCCCTATGAAGTTTCCTACTAGGGCGTAGTATCTCATATATTTCTTTTGTTCTTCTATGCGTGGTGAGCTAATGATGTATTTCGGGGCCTGTGGTGCTTGTGGGATGCATTTTCCTGGCATCCATGGAGTTGACGCTGTAGCTGGGACTGTCGCATTCTCTAGATCAATGTCCATCTCCTAATCCTTGAAGGTTCCTTCCACCGGAAGTTTTGAGTGCAGATCTGGTGGGGGCTCAAAGGTTTTCCGTTTTAAACCTTCTCCGGAGCTTCCATTCATGGTGGCTTGGCTGTAAGAGGCGTTGTTCGACCCTCCTTCCTTTCGAGACATGAGCCCCAGCGGGGCGAGCGTTGTGGCAATGCGGCGCAGTGCACCTGAAGAACCATAAACCCTAAACCTAGTTGCAGACATTCCACGACCTCAATTCAACCATTCCACTATTTTTTATTATTACTTTAGGTGTTTTTAATAAAAAAATTGTCTGATTATCTTTGTTGTTTAATTATATATAGTTTAAAAAAAAAAATTAGGAGGTAATTTTCCTCATTTATGTATAATATTTTTAATAAATATGATAATATTAGAAACAATCCATTGAATTAATTTTTTAAATTATATATTTTAATATATATAAAAAACAAAATTATATTATTATTTTTCAAATCATAATATTATGACTCTATATTATTATTTTATCAATATATAAAAGCTAGGATGTGCGAAACATATGGGTGTGCACACTTAAATTTGGAGTTGTGTGGTGTAGAGTTGGTAATACATGAAAAATAATGGTGCACGGGTGTACACACTTAAAATTTGGTGTTGTGCGGTGCAGAGTGGTAATGCATGAAAAACAATGATGCATGGGTGTGTGCACTTAAATTTGGCATTGTGCAGTGCAGAATTGGTAATGCGCAAAAAATAACAATGTCCAGGTTCGCGCACTTAAATTTGGCATTGTGCGGTGTAGAATTGGTAATGCACAAAAAATAACGGTGCGCAGTTGCTCGCACATAATTTTTTCGTTGCATGATGCAGAATTGGTAATGTGTGAAAAATAATGGTGCATGGGTGTGGGCACTTAAATTTTTCTCTGTGTGGTATAGAATTGGTAATGCGTGGAAAAAAATGGTACACGGGTCTGCGAACTTAAATTTGGCATTGTTCGGAGTATAACTATTGAAGCGTGAAAAAATAATAGTGCGCGGATGTGCACACTAAATTTAGCACTACACGGTGCAGATTGGGTGGTGGATGGGTAATATTTGTGTGCGCAGTGTGTGCATGCATAATATTGGGACGCGTGGTGTACACAGTATTGGTAGATTGCAAAGGAATTTTGTTGGTGCGCATGCAATGTTGGTATGCAATGCATGGAAGCTAAATATTCATGTCGCACAACGGTTTAATTAATGGTGTGTGTGGAATACTAGTGAATGGTGGAAGCATACTAAACTTTTTCATCTTGCAACACATAGAGTGAAATGCACATGGAATATTAGCATGCGACACAAAAATTGCGTGCAACATGTATTAGTGCATGAACCAAAATTGTCTGTGGTAGATATATGTGTACGACACAAAAGTAGTGTGCAATAGATGTTGGCATGGAAGAGAAGTGATCAACATTGTTTATAGGTGTGCGAAGCATGCGCTACCTTATTGTGTTGCTGCACATGTTAAATATGGTGTAAATTTTTAAATTTTGTGTGCGTGAAGTCACTTGGATGGTCTACAACAACTAAAAACCAATGAATGTATGTGACATTTTATACTGTTTGAAGGT
>JZKD02S1593919.1:0-10107 GCA_000966675.3 Picea glauca
GTATCAAAAGAAGAAAAGGTAGTTGCTAGGAAACTATGTTCTTCACTACAAGACGATCCCGCAAAGTCTGAAAGTTCTACTCAGTGAACGTCTTGGTGAATATGTCAACAATTTGTTCAGAGGAAGGACATAACTGCAAATCAATGATCCTGTCATGTACTAAATCTCTGATGAAATGAATGTGGACCTCAATGTGTTTGGTTCGTTGTCGTTGTATTGGATCTCTGCAAAATCCTAGTGTAATCTGATTGTCACACCATATGATAGTCGGATAGTGAAACTGGATACCAAGATCGGTAAGAAAGTGTTGAATCCAAAGTGTTTGAATGGCACAGTTGACTACTCCTATGTACTCAGCCTTTGTGGAAGATAAATAAATGGTTGATTGCTTCTTACTTGACCAACAAATTGGGCCTAACCCCAAACTAAGAGTGTACCCAGACGTGGACTTGCGATCTGTGCTATCACCAACTCAATCTGAATCTGTGAATCCTATGAGATCTAATGCACAACCAATTTCATAGTGAATCCCATAACTCATGGTGCCCTGAACATATCTAAGGATGCACTTGGAAACCTTCCAGTGCAGATCATGGGGTTCCTACATGTATCTGGAAACTACTCCCACTGCATATGATATATCTAGATAGGTGTGGGTGAGATACAAAATACTCCCCACCAACTATCGATACAAAGTGTTTTCCACTAATGGTGTATCCCTGCCATCCTCAAGTGTGATCCCAGATAAGAAGGGTGTAGGTGTAAACTTACAGTCTGTCATGTTGATGCAGGAGCATCTCTCCATGCAGCCAGCTAGCCAGCCAGCCACGTCGGCACACATGCATTCATATGCAAAAAGGGAGGCGTAGCCTCATTTCAAAATTTGAATTGAATGTAATTTAATGTCTTAGGCTGGTGAGCCAAAAAATCTGTTCCTTTGAGAAGGTGTTAGGTAGATCGGATTTAATGCCAGGAATGGCTGAGATCTAGATACGATCCTGGACTAGACAACCCATTCATTGTAATTGATTGTAATTAATTAGAGTAGGTAAATCTTGGAGGGAAGCGCTCGATGAGCCCCTCAGGTAAAAGATATTTTAGATCTCATTTTTAAGGAGTGATGGTAGAGTAGAGAAGAGCCAAAGAGAGCTCATGAACACCATTGTAAAGATACAGGGAATTTGCCATTTTTAATACAAACAACAGTTTTTCTTGCATTATTCTGTGTTGAATGGATGTCTGTGTGTGTTCCATATATATGCTGTAGATGTATGTTGATGTATTCTGTAGGAGTGTGATTTGATTTCAGGCTTGAGAGGTCTTTGAGGCTTCACACCAGGGGGGTGTGACAGAACACTAAGAGTTCTGAGAGCCATGCAGAGGAGGATGCATTTCTGAACTCTGAGGAGTCAGACAGAGACGTGTTGAGGCACAGGAATGAAGTCAAAAACTCAGGAAGAAGACCTGTGAGGTTACTGAACAACTTAGAAGGTAAGGCTGTGTACCTGAGACACAGTTACAGACAGAATCATTGAGGATTTTGGGAAGCTCTTCCAAGTGGGCATTGAGAAAGTGCATAGGTGCACAAAAGAAGAACTCTGTTGTGAGTTCAAAAGACCAGAATCACTGAGGATTCTGAGAAGCTCTGCCAGGAGGGCATTGAGCGTGTGTATAGTGGTGCACAGGAGAAGATACTCTATCAGGAGGGCATCAAGAAAGTGTGCGAGTAGGAACAGGAGAACAAATAACTCTTTGAGTTCTACCATTTGAAGGAAGAGTCCAAGGAAGGATCTTCACTGGGTTGCTGAACACCCAGAGAGACTCAGCAAGAGGTTGCCTGAGCAAACAGAGAGCCCAGAAGGCATTTTATTCTCCATCTGAGGGAGAAGGACAAAAAAACCCTCAAGGGGTATGAGTGTTCAAAGAATCTCAGAAGAGATAGCACACTGTGTGCATGAAGAGACTCTGAAGGAGTGCAAACGTTGAAATCCTTTTAAGGATTCAAAGACAAAATCTCAGGAAGGGTAGCGTTCTCATACGCGTAGTGAGACTCAGGTTCGAGGAGCTCATAGAGAGACGAAAAAGGCCGAGACCTTGGAAAGATTTAAATTCTCCCAAGTCTGGGATGAAAGCGCGCAAGGAGCTCAGGAGGAGTAGCATCAGCCGTCAAATCAGTGGAAGGAAAAGATCTGGACCGTTGAATAATTTACATCCAGGAGGAGCTCAGGAGGAGCCTACAAAAGAAGGAATCCCGTAAGCCGTCGAATCGGGAGAAGGTACGCAAGGGTTAAGTGTAGGAGGAAGCATGCAGGAAGCTCAGGGAGGAGGCGAGCAGGAGAAATGATCTGAGCCGTTAGATCTTAGATCATAGTCCCGACAACTGTCGAATCTGCAGGAGTTGCGCGACATTTAATCCCGTGAAAAATAGGAGAAGCAATCCCGATGAGGATCTAGAATGTCCATTGACAGAGGATAGGTGGTAAAGGATCGGGCACCATCGACATTTTTTCCATCGAGATATCAGAGATCCCAGGGACGAGAGTTTTGTGCATTATAGATTTGCGATCCGCGAAACCCTGATGAGTGGGGGCCCATTGTCACTACAACAGAGTAACAGAGGACAGGTGGTAGAGTTTGTGACGACGACATGGACCGTTGACGGGTCAAAGGTCGCGAGCATGATTGGAGGACCAGCGCATTGGGGATCAACATATCGGGGAATCTATGGACGCGGGAACATTGCATTTCGAACTCGCAAACCCCGAAGCTCCGATGGGGAGTTTGGCTGCGGTCACATGGGATGATGGTCATGTGGACCAGGGGCTGAGCCTGGAGGGCTAGCCAAAAGTAAAGCACGTGGGAAATCGGAGGATCGGGGATCCAGAGGGCATGCGCACGCTGTCATTGTGAGTACCGAAACTCCGATGGAGTGGTAAGAACAAGGTTACGGGTTAGTGGTTGTATGAAGCAGGGCATAGCTGGTAGGGGCTAGCGCATGGAAGGAGAGCTCATCAGAAATTCAGGGATCGGGGATTCAAGTATTCAGAGTTTTGTGACAGTGGAAGGTCCGAAGCTTCGAAACCCGATAACGGTTTCCTGTGGGGAAATTGTTCACGGTTCGTACAGAGGCCGTGAGGATAAACTGAAGGACCTGTGGATTGGGTCAAGTTTTGACAGTGATTCCCGAGGGAGTCTAAAGAGCCGCTCCAGCTTAGAAGAGAGGGGATTTGTGATTGATCTTGAGAGCGGGTGAGTCAGAGGTGTATGGTCACAACTCGCCTGCGTCAAGTGGTAGCAGAGCTAGTCTCTGTTTGTATACTTCAGATAGAGGGAGGAAGAGGAAGAAAGCAACACTCTGATATGCACGTCAAGTGGTATCAGAGAGGGACTCTGTTTGTATATTGCAAACATAGGAGCAGAAGGAAGACAAAGTTACTGAGGACTCTGTGAGGACTTGCTTGCAGGTAGACGACAGTCCATAGACAGTCAGTAGGACTGTAAGATGAAGCTGGAACACTTAGGGATGCAGAGTGACAGTGGCAGATCTGTCAGGGAGGTAGATAGACACAACAAGATGGCTACTGAAGGCCATAGAAAGAAGAGCAAGGTAGAAAAGCTTGCTGAATTTGATAAAGAAATGATAAGAGAAATCTATGAATTAAAGGAAGACATAGAGGAATTCGAACTGTGGATGCGGCAGGATAGGAGGATGAGGTGGATGCATGAACTGCCCATGAAGAAGGCAAAGGAAAAATGGCCAGTCAAAGAGCTGATGGTCATGAGACAGCATAGGCTGTTGAAAAGATGGTTGAGGTATGCTGAAAACCTCAAGGCCACAAAAGAGAAGATGATTTGTCACTGTTGGCTAGAGACTGGGAGAGGTCTCGATGATGAGGAGGAGGATGAAATGAGATCGACTGATGATATCGAAGACAGCCAGGAAGGCAGAGAAAAAGAAATTCTAGATTGCCAAGAGGGCAACTGATTGAGATCAGCTGAGGATCTCACACACTATCATGAGGACATCCAAGGAATCTCAATTTTCTAGGTGGGCAAGGGAACAGAGTTGAGGTCAACTGAGGATCTCAAGCACTGCCAGGAGGGTAGAGAAGAGGAAAATTTGCATTGCCATCTAGGTAATGATCAGAGATCGCTGAGGGATCTTGAAGACTGCCAGGAAAGTAGTAAAAGCGTACTGAACTGCCATATGGGCAGAAATGAACATTCAAGACTGTTTGAAAGTCTCATGGACTCAGAGGGGAGTTCAATTTAGCAAGGAGTGCTGATGAAGGTGGGATTGATTGATCTCATAGTCTGCCAGGAGGACAACAGGGACATCCCATATTGCCAGGTGGGTAGGGATGAGCAGATGAGACTATCTGTGGGTCTCATAAACTCAGAAGTGAGTTGGAATCAACCAGGGGAGCTAACAGAGCAGATGAGACTATCTAATAGTCTCATAAATCCAGAGGTGAATTTGGATCAGCAGGTACAACTGACAGAAGAGGAGGAAGGTCAGGATGATTTTCTGATAATTGGGGAAATTGGGATATTCCTACCATCTGCCCAGGAGGAGGCAGAAATTACTGTTGAAGATGGTGCAACAATAGAAGAATAGTCACAACTGATGATGACTGTCGAAGAAGAAGAATTGGTGCAGATGGTGCAGACTGCCCAAGCAGAAGGAAGAAAAGAGAAGGAGCGTTTTGAGGAACGACTCAATGATTTCATCCAGCGAGCTGAGAACGCTGTAGCATTGAAGCTGACAGCAGAAGAAGGAAAAGAGAATGAGCATTCTGAGGAATGGCTCAATAATTTTGGCCAGGAAGTTGAAAAGCAAGAAGTTGTAGCACTGAAGCTAGCAGCAAAACAAGCCGAAGAGCCTACAGGTAAAGTTATTACTCCATGGGAGATGGAGCTGGAGATGTTGGAGGATTGGTTGAACAATCCAGAGCCAGCAAGATAACTGGAAGAATTTGAGCTGTCAGAGAAGAGGATGAATGAGCAGCAGGTCATTCAAGAAGAGACTAAATAGCTAAAGTCTACAACAGAGTGGCAACGTGAGGCCACAGATGAAGAAGAAGATGAAGAAGATGGCCTGGGAAATCCTGAGAATCTTCCCATATGCCCAAAATTTTTGCAGTTGAGGAGACTGCAACGACAGGACCAACCACTGGAGGAGATGGATGAGGTGATAAAGGACATCAAGGAGCTGATGTTGAATTCAGCAGACACTGCCAGTAGGGAGCAACTGGGCAGAAGAGAATAAGAAACAACAACAACGCAACAAAAGAACCAACAACAACAGCAGAACGAAGCAGATGGAAAGCTCCAAAGCCTTGTTTGGGATCCAGGAGGATTTCCAACAGTTACAGGGGAAGCTCATGAGCAGGAGCTCATGATTTTTGCAGATGTGGAGTATGATGTAGGAGCATCTCTCCATGCAGCCAGCCAACCACGTCAGCGCACATGCATTCATATGAAAAAAGGGAGGCGTAGCCTCATTTTGAAATTTGAATTGAATGTAATTTAATGTCTTAGGATGGTGAGCCAGAAAAGCCGTGCCTTTGAGCAGGCATTAGGTAGATCAGATTTAATGCCAGGAATGGCTGAGATCTAGATCTGATCCTGGACTAGACAACCCATTCATTGTAATTGATTGTAATTAATTAGAGTAGGTAAATCCTGGAGGGAAGCGCTCGATGAGCCCCTCAGGTAAAAGAGATTTTAGATCTCATTTTGAAGGAGTGATGGTAGAGTAGAGAAGAGCCAGAGAGAGATCAAGAACACCATTGTAAAGATACAGGAAATTTTCCATTTTTAATACAAACAACGGTTTTTCCTGCATTATTCTGTGTTGAATGGATGTCTGTGTGTGTTCCATATATATGCTGTAGATGTATGTTGATATATTCTGCAGGAGTGTGGTTTGATTTCAGGCTTGAGAGGTCTTTGAGGCTTCACACCAGGGGGGTGTGACAGAACACTGAGAGTTCTGAGAGCCATGCACAAGAGGATGCATTTCTGAACTCTAAGGAGTCAGACAGAGACGTGCTGAGGCACAGGACTGAAGTCAACAACTCAGGAAGAATACCTGTGAGGTTACTAAACACCTCAGAAGGTAAGGCTGTGTAGCTAAGACACAGTTGCAGACATAATCATTGAGGATTCTGGGAAGCTCTGCCAAGTGGGCATTGAGAAATTGCATAGGTGCACAGAAGAAGAACTCTTCTGTGAGTTCAAAAGACCAGAATCACTAAGGATTTTGAGAAGCTCTGCCAGGAGGGCATTGAGCGTGTGTATAGTGGTGCACAGGAGAAGATACTCCGTTAGGAGGGCGTCGAGAAAGTGTGTGAGTAGGCACAGGAGAACAAAGAACTCTTTGAGTTCTACCATTTGAAGGAAGAGTCAAAGGAAGGATCTTCACTGGGTTTTTGAACACCCAGAGAGACTCAGCAAGAGGTTGCCTGAGCAAACAGAGATCCCGGAGGGCGTTTTATTCTCCATCTGAGTGAGAAGAAGGAAAAAAAAACCCTGAAGGGGTATGAGTGTTCGAAGAAGCTTAGAAGAGATAGCACGCTGTGTGCATGAAGAGACTCTGCAAGGAGCGCAGACGTTGAAATCCTTTTAAGGATTCAAAGACAAAAGCCCAGGAAGGGTAGCATTCTCATACGCACAGTGAGACTCAAGTTCGAGGAGCTCATAGAGAGATGGCAAAGGCCGAGACCTTGGAAATATTTAAATTCTCCCAAGTCTGGGATGAAAGCGCGCAGGGAGCTCAGGAGGAGCAGCGCCAACCGTCAAATTGGTGGAAGGAAAAGATCTGGACCGTTGAAGAATTTACGTCCAGGAGGAGCTTAGGAGGAGCCTACAAAAGAAGGGACCGACAGCCATCAGATCTCACGAAGGAATCCCATAAGCCATCGAATCGGGAGAAGGTGCACAAGGGTTAATTATAGGAGGAAGGGTGCAGGAAGCTCAGGGAGGAGGCGAGCAAGAGAAATGATCTGAGCGTTAGATCTTAGATCATAGTCCCGACAACTGTCGGATCTGCAGGAGTTTCGCGGCATTTAATCCCATGAACAACAGGAGAAGCAATCCCGACGAGGATCTGGAACATCCGTTGACAGAGGATAGGTGGAAAAGGATCGGGCACCGTCGACATTTTTTCCATTGGGATATCGGAGATCCCAAGGATAAGAGTTTTGTGCATTATAGATTCGCGATCCACGAAACCCCGATGAGTGGGGGCCCACTGTCACTACAACAGAGTAACAGAGGACAGGTGGCAGAGTTCGTGACGGAGACAGAAACCGTTGATGGGTCAAAGGTCGCAAGCATGATCGGAGGACCAACGCATCGGGGATCGACATATTGAGGAATCCATGGACGCGAGAACGTTGCATTTCGAACTCGCGAACCCTGAAGCTCCGATATGGAGTTTGGCTGCGGTCACATGGGATGATGGTCATGTGGACCAGGGGCTGATCCTGGAGGGCTAGCCAAAAGTAAAGCGTGTCGACAATCGGAGGATCGGGGATCCAGAGGGCATGCACGCGCTGTCATCGTGAGTACCGAAACTCCGATGGAGTGGTAAGAACAAGGTTATGGGTTAGTGGTTGTATGAAGCAGGGCATAGCCGGTAGGGGCTAGCGAGTGGAAGGAGAGCTCATTGAAAATTCAGGGATTGGGGATTCAAGTAGTTAGAGTTTTGTGACAGTGGAAGGTCCGAAGCTCCGAAACCCGATAACGATTTCCTGTGGGGAAATTGTTCACGGTTCGTATAGAGGTCGTGAAGAGAAACTAAAGGACCTGTAGATTGGGTTGGGTTTTGACAGTGATTCCTGAGGGAGTCTAAAGAGCCTCTCCGGCTCAGAAGAGAGGGGATTTGTGATCGATCCTGAGAGCGGGTGAGTCAGAGGTGTATGGTCACAACTCGCCTGCATCAAGTGGTATCAGAGCTAGTCTCTGTTTGTATACTTCAGACAGAGGGAGGAAGAGGAAGAAAGCAACACTCTGATACGCACGTCAAGTGGTATCAGAGCAGGACTCTGTTTGTATATTGCAGACATAGGAGCAGAAGGAAGACTAAGTTGTTGAGGACTCTGTGAGGACTTGCTTGCAGGTCGACGACAGTCCCTAGAAAATCAACAGAAATGTAAGATGAAGCTGGAACACTCAGGGATGCAGAGTGACAATAGAAGATCTGTCAGGGAGGCAGATAAACACAACAAGATGGCTACTGAAGGCCATAGAAAGAAGAGCAAGGCAAAAAAGCTTGCCGAATTTGATAAAGAAATGATAAGAGAACTCTATGAATTAAAGGCAGACATAGAGGAATTTGAACTGCGGATGCGACATGATAGGAGGATGAGGCGGATGCATGAACTTCCCATGAAGAAGGCAAAGGAAAAATGGCCAGTCATAGAGCTGATGGTCATGAGACAACGCAGGCTGTTGAAAAGATGGTTGAGGTATGCTGAAAAAATCAAGGCCACAAAAGAGAAGATGATTTGTCACTGTTGGCCAGAGACTGGGAGAGGTCTTGATGATGAGGAGGAGGATGATGAGATCGGCTGATGATCTCAAAGACTGCCAGTAAGGCAGAGAAGAAGAAATTTCAGATTGCCAAGAGGGCAACAGATTGAGATCAACCCAGGATCTCACGCACTGTCATGAGGATAGCCGAGGAATTTCAATTTTCCAGGTGGGCAAGGGAATAGAGGTTAGCTGAGGATCTCAAGCACTGCCAGGAGGGAAGAGAAAAGGAAACTTTTCATTTCCAGCTGGGCAATGATCAGAGATCGCTGAGGGATCTCGAATACTGCCAGGAAGGTAGCGAAAGTATACTGAACTGTCAGATGGGAAGAAATGAACATTCAAGATTGTCTGAACGTCTTGTGGAATCAGAGGGGAGTTCAATTTAGCAAGGAGTGCTGATTAAGGTGGGATTGATTGATCTCATAGTCTGCCAGGAGGTCAACAAGGACATCCCATATTGCCAGGTGGGCAGGGATGAGCAGATGAGACTATCTGTGGGTATCATAAACTCAGAAGTGAGTTGGAATCAACCAGGGGAGATGACAGAGCAGATGAGACTATCTAATTGTCTCATAAATCCATAGGTGAATTTGGATCAGCAGGTACAACTGATAGAAGAGGAGGAAGGTCAGGATGATCTTCTGATAATTGGGGGAATAAGGATATTCCTACCATCTGCCCAGGAGGAGGAAGAAATTACTGTTGAAGATGGTGCAACAATAGAAGAACAGTCACAACTGATGATGACTATCGAAGAAGAAGAATTGGTGCAGATGGTGCAGACTGCCCAAGAAGAAGGAAGAAAAGATAAGGAGTGTTCTGAGGAACGACTCAATGATTTCAGCCAGCGAGCTGAGAATGCTGTAGCATTGAAGCTTATAGTAGAAGAAGGAAAAGAGAATGAGAATTATGAGGAATGGCTCAATAATTTTGGCCAGGAAGATGAAAATCAAGAAGATGTAGCACTGAAGCTAGCAACAAAAGAAGTCTAAGAGCCAGCAGGTAAAGTTATTACTCCATGGGAGATGGAGCTAGAGATGTTGGAGGATTGGTTGAAAAATCCAGAGCCAGCAAGAGAACTGGCAGAATTTGAGCTGTCAGAGAAGAGGTTGACTGAGTAGCAGGTCAGTCAAGAAGAGACTGCAGAGCTAAAGTCTCCAGTAGAGTGGCAACTTGAGGCTACATATGACGAAGAAGATGAATAATATGAAGAAGATGGCCTGGGAAATCCTGAGAATCTTCCCATATGCCAAAAATTTTTGCAGTTGAGGAGACTGCAACGACAGGACCAACCACTGGAGTAGCTGGATGAGGTGATAAAGGACATCAAGGAGCTGATGTTGAAGTCAACAGACACTGCCAGCAGGGAGCAACTGGGCAGAAGAGAAGAAGCAACAGCAGCAACGCAACAGAAGAACCACCAACAGTAGTAGAACGAAGCAGATGGAAAGTGTAACACCCTGTTTCCCCCAGATTGTAAATATAACTGAACTAGCCGAGGACTATGGAAAAACTCATCAGTGTGAATGATGTGAGTGGACCTTATGAAGAAGGTCGATGAATGTA
>JZKD02S1593920.1:0-10107 GCA_000966675.3 Picea glauca
CCTAAAATGACCTCTTTAGTGAATTTCATTGACTTATAGCTCAAAATAGTCAAAATCATGGAAATCGTTGGAATGCAACGGAATCAAAGCCAACCTGTGCGGAATGGCTCATAATGATGGAATATGATGAGAAATGCAAGATGGACCCCACAATGCCTCTCAAATACCCCTGTGCTCGCTATAACTTCCATCTGGCTACTTTGGTCATCATAAATATTTGCACTGTGATGATGTCCCAAAGTGGGGACATTACACAAATCCACAGACATAATTGAATATGTATTACACATTACATGTAATATGTATCGCAGGTTATCAGGTTGACAGGCTCTAATTTGTTAGACGGACTCCACGAGTGGTGCGCTCAAAATTGAATATGTATTAGACATTACATGTAATATGTAATACATATTACATGTAATATGTACAATATGAAATCAGCAAGTGGACAGTCGGTCTGGAAATATAAAAATAACTAGAAATCTGAATATCTGTATCTACTAGTTCCGGACCTAGAAATTTTCTAAGGAACGAGTAATCCATAGTAAATATGTAATTTTATAAATTATGGATATCAGATTTTATAGAGCATGCACGGATCCCTCAGTCCATACTTAGCCACTTTTTGGATTGCGGATTCTCGACCTAGTGGGCTGAAAATTGGGTCTCTATTGTTCTGTGTCCTACAAATAGCACCCAGAGTTCTGTGCTATACAAATTGACAGGCGGACATCGGGGTGGCTCTCTCAACATTTCACTTTTTTTTTTCCATGTCCTCCACGCAACAATAGGATTTCCATGATACATAAATTGACAGATGGACTCCANTTTGTATTGTTGTGATTTGGATTTCCATACCATAATAATATGCCATGGTTATCTTCTGTATTTTTTGTGTAATGGGTGCATGTAATATGTAACATGTTTGAAAATATTCCTATCTTGGTGACATATGAAAACTCTTTGTAAGACATTTCCAGTAGCCTTAATGAAAAGTGTTTGATAAAATTACACAAAGAGAAACAATACTTTGGACAACAAACATATTTTTTCTATCTATCCTAGTTGGGGAAATTACAGTGGTATCAAACCTGGTGATTTTTCCATTCTATGATTTCCTGAGGCATTAATGCTAAGGAAGAGGAGAGGATGATGGAAATAACCTTCCCCTGGATCAAAGTCATCATAAGAAGTGGAAGTAGAAGGAGTTATGGGGGATCACCCTGAATATAGGACCATACAAATATTATAAACCATAGCCAATGGGAAACAACAATTAGCACAACTCATGACATAGTTTTTTATCGGCAACCAAGTGAATAAAAACCATGGAGGTGCCAATGGGAACCATGCAGAGGGTAGCCATAGAGGTAGTAGGAATCTCGAAGAGAGTAATAGCTATGTTCCGACACCAATTTTCTTCCAAGCATGTAGTAGAAAGGTACCCAAACCATTATTTCCACCATTCCTTGAGGCACATCCTACAAGAGAAAAAGAAAAACTAGGGTCAATTGATGAAATAAACTCCTACTTTAGGGAGTATCAATTTATAGAAGAAGGAGACCAGGAAACCACGTATTACAATGAATACTACAACCTCAAGATGAGGAACAAACCTAAGACGTGCTAGAATAAAAAAAAAATTCAATCTTCTGTGCAAATTGGGGAATATAACTATCTCATCTTTTGACGATTCTAACAAGTGCATTGCATGAGCATGGGTACATAAGTTGGACACTTATTTCCATCTTGACCCGACGAAAGAGGCAGAGGCAATCGATTTTTCCACCCTGCACTTAAATGAAGAGGCGCATGAGTGGTGGTACCATAGGATATTAACATTGGGGCATTCCAACATCACATCATATGAGGATTTCACCCAGAGGATGATGGACAGGTTCGATAGGAAAGATCCTGAGATCCACTTCAGGGAGTTGGAATGATTGAGGAAAACAAGTACACTAGAGGCGTATGTCACAGAGTTACAGTGGATGGAAATCATGGTGACTGATGCTTTTGAGCAAGGATTGATGATGCTATTCATTGAGGGATTGGTTGATCCATTAAGAGGTTTGGGTAAAGAATTTCATTCCAAAAACACTACTGGAAGCTATTATGAAGACTAAGTATATGGCGGACATAGACCCTAAGAAGACATTGGAAAAAACAATTATCCCACAGAAAGGTCAAGTGTTGAAGTCTTCACATAAGACAAGGACATGGAAAAATAGGGTGGATGAGAAAACTTGGAGAGAGCTAACAAGGAAGAATATTTTCTACAATTGCAAAGAGTCATGGGAACTAAGTCATCGATGTATGGGAAAAGGTAAATTCCATTATATTGAGGCGTTTTTTGATGAGGAGGACGACAATGATGACGAGGGCATTGGATAGAAAAGTGGTGATCCATCACATATTGATGCTACAAAGCATGAGCCATTACATGATAGCACCAAGGGAGTGACCATTTCCACCCTTTCAATAGTTCCCAATTAGTACACCTTCAGGGTTAGAGGAATTTTGTATGGGTAGAGGTTTGCAACACTGATTGATGGTGGGGCTATCCACAACTTCATTAATGATGTATTGATCACTAGGAGACAAATCCCTATAGAGGACTTTGAGGGATTAAATGTGGTAGTAGCACATGGGTACACCATGCAATGTACTTAGCGGATAAAAGGATTGGAAGTAAAATTGGACAACTATACATTGACTAATGAATTTTATGTTGTAGATTTGGTGGACATCCATGTGGTGATAAGACTTCATTGGTTGTGCTCATTGGGAGATATCCACATGAACTATCGGGACATGAGGATGGATTTTAGGGACAAAGGTGGAAAATGAGTCATCCTAAGAGGTATGTTGACAATTTTCCCATGGATTGTGTCTAACCAATGCATGAAGGCCCTTTTCAGACACGGGGACGTGGCTTGCACAAAAAAGTACTTGATAACCATGGAAAATCCATCACTGGATCGCCAACACTACCATGCAGACATCTAGGCATTTCTTGGAAAACATGATAGAGTGTTTGAGCCATTACTAGTAGGGAGTCCACCTGAAATGGTATTCGAGCATGTCATTGAGCTGGAAGAGGGGTTGAAGCCTATGATAACCACACCATACATGAATCCAAAAACGTTCAAGGATGACATTGAGAAGGTAATAAAGGATCTTCTAGAGATGGGGTACATCAAGCCTAGTTCTAGTCCCTTCTCTTCTTTTGTGGTATTGGTGAAGAAGAAGGATTTCATGATGAGGATGTGCATTGACTACAGGGCGTTGAAAATGAAGACCATAAAAAATAGGTACCCCTTACCCAAGTTTGACGAGTTGATAGATGAGTTGCATGGGGCGGTAAAATTCTTGAATATTGATCTTCGATCAAGGTACCATCATATTCAGATCAGAAAGAAGGACATTCACAATACATCCTTCATATGTCACTATGGGCACTACGAGTTTCTAGTCATGCCCTTTTGGTTGAATAACACACTCACTACCTTATAGTCATGAATGAAGCACATCCTCAACAAGCAGTTGAGGAAATTATTATTGGTGTTCTTTGATGATCTTATGATATACAATAGGACTTGGGAGGAACATCTTAAACATGTGGATGTGATTCTCACCATTATGGAGGAAATTTTGTTTTTTTCCAAGGAGGAAAAATGCGAGTTTGGGTTGACATAAACCCTCTATACAGGGCATGTGATTGGTGTTGAGGGAGTAGAGGTCCATCAAGAGAATATTTGGATGAACTTAGATTGACCCACCCCTAGATCACTCACAAATTTGAGAGGATTCTTCGGGATATGCAACTATTACAGGCGCTTTGTGAAAGGATTTTCAATTGGTTGTGCCATTGACATACCTCACCAATAAAGGGGCATTCTGATGGTTAGAAGGCACACATGTAGAATTCAATAGGATGAAGAAGGTGATGAGCATATATCTATTATTATCACTCCCATATTTCACACAACCCTTTGTCCTAGAGTGTGGCACATCCGATGAGGGGATAAGAGTGGTGTTGATGCAAAACTGAGACCCAATAGCTTTCGAGAGTAGAAAGTTAAGGGATCCAAAGAATATATATCTGATCTATGATAAGGATATGTTGTCCATCATGCATGCACTAGTTAAGTTCAGACAATACCTGGTGGGAGGATGCTTTGTGGTTAGGATTAACCACTACATCTTGAGATATTTCCTGGAGAAGTTTGACCTGAATTAGAGGCAACAAAAATGGGTGAGTAAGATGTAGGCATATGATTTTGACATTGAGCATGTAAATGGGAAGAGGAGCATAGTTGTTGACACCCTATCCAGGAGACCCACAACCTTCTCCATGACATATATCTTAACACAATGGAAGTCCATTCTCTTGGTGAAATACTCCAAGAATACCTTTACCTATAAACTAATGGAGGGAATTATTCAGGATGACTGGTATAGGGTAGTGGATGACATCATCTACTAAAAAGATAAGATATATCTTGTCCCTGAGTCCACACTCAAGGATAATATTTTGAGGGAAGTACATGATGCACCATTGGTAGGGCATCCTAGGTATCTGAAGACCTACATGAAGGAAATAGATAGATTTTCTTGGAAGGGTATCNTTTGTATTGTTGTGATTTGGATTTCCATACCATAATAATATGCCATGGTTATCTTCTGTATTTTTTGTGTAATGGGTGCATGTAATATGTAACATGTTTGAAAATATTCCTATCTTGGTGACATATGAAAACTCTTTGTAAGACATTTCCAGTAGCCTTAATGAAAAGTGTTTGATAAAATTACACAAAGAGAAACAATACTTTGGACAACAAACATATTTTTTCTATCTATCCTAGTTGGGGAAATTACAGTGGTATCAAACCTGGTGATTTTTCCATTCTATGATTTCCTGAGGCATTAATGCTAAGGAAGAGGAGAGGATGATGGAAATAACCTTCCCCTGGATCAAAGTCATCATAAGAAGTGGAAGTAGAAGGAGTTATGGGGGATCACCCTGAATATAGGACCATACAAATATTATAAACCATAGCCAATGGGAAACAACAATTAGCACAACTCATGACATAGTTTTTTATCGGCAACCAAGTGAATAAAAACCATGGAGGTGCCAATGGGAACCATGCAGAGGGTAGCCATAGAGGTAGTAGGAATCTCGAAGAGAGTAATAGCTATGTTCCGACACCAATTTTCTTCCAAGCATGTAGTAGAAAGGTACCCAAACCATTATTTCCACCATTCCTTGAGGCACATCCTACAAGAGAAAAAGAAAAACTAGGGTCAATTGATGAAATAAACTCCTACTTTAGGGAGTATCAATTTATAGAAGAAGGAGACCAGGAAACCACGTATTACAATGAATACTACAACCTCAAGATGAGGAACAAACCTAAGACGTGCTAGAATAAAAAAAAAATTCAATCTTCTGTGCAAATTGGGGAATATAACTATCTCATCTTTTGACGATTCTAACAAGTGCATTGCATGAGCATGGGTACATAAGTTGGACACTTATTTCCATCTTGACCTGACGAAAGAGGCAGAGGCAATCGATTTTTCCACCCTACACTTAAATGAAGAGGCTCATGAGTGGTGGTACCATAGGATATTAACATTGGGGCATTCCAACATCACATCATATGAGGATTTCACCCAGAGGATGATGGAAAGGTTCGATAGGAAAGATCCCGAGATCCACTTCAGGGAGTTGGAATGACTGAGGAAAACAAGTACACTAGAGGCCTATGTCACAGAGTTACAGTGGATGGAAATCATGGTGACTGATGCTTTTGATCAAGGATTGATGATGCTATTCATTGAGAGATTGGTTGATCCATTAAGAGGTTTGGGTAAATAATTTCATTCCAAAAACACTACTGGAAGCTATTATGAAGACTAAGTATATGGCGGACATAGACCCTAAGAAGACATTGGAAAAAACAATTATCCCATAGAAAGGTCAGGTGTTAAAGTCTTCCCATAAGACAAGGACATGGAAAAATAGGGTGGATGAGAAAACTTGGAGAGAGCTAACAAGGAAGAAGATTTGCTACAATTGCAAAGATTCATGGGAACTACGTCATCGATGTATGGGAAAAGGTAAATTCCATTATATTGAGGCATTTTTTGATGAGGAGGACGACAATGATGACGAGGGCATTGGATAGAAAAGTGGTGAGCCATCACATCTTGATGCTACAAATCATGAGCCATTATAGGATAGCACCAAGGGAGTGACCATTTCCACCCTTTCAATAGTTCCCAAATAGTACACCTTCAGGGTTAGAGGCATTTTGTATGGGTAGAGGTTTGCAACACTGATTGATGGTGGGGCTATCCACAACTTCATTAATGATGTATTGATCACTAGGAGACAAATCCCTATAGAGGACTTTGAGGGATTAAATGTGGTAGTAGCACATGGGTACACCATGCAATGTACTTAGCGGATAAAAGGATTGGAAGTAAAATTGGACAACTATACATTGACTAATGAATTTTATGTTGTAGATTTGGTGGACATCCATGTGGTGATAAGACTTCATTGGTTGTGCTCATTGGGAGATATCCACATGAACTATCGGGACATGAGGATGGATTTTAGGGACAAAGGTGGAAAATGAGTCATCCTAAGAGGTATGTTGACAATTTTCCCATGGATTGTGTCTAACCAATGCATGAAGGCCCTTTTCAGACACGGGGACGTGGCTTGCACAAAAAAGTACTTGATAACCATGGAAAATCCATCACTGGATCGCCAACACTACCATGCAGACATCTAGGCATTTCTTGGAAAACATGATAGAGTGTTTGAGCCATTACTAGTAGGGAGTCCACCTGAAATGGTATTCGAGCATGTCATTGAGCTGGAAGAGGGGTTGAAGCCTATGATAACCACACCATACATGAATCCAAAAACGTTCAAGGATGACATTGAGAAGGTAATAAAGGATCTTCTAGAGATGGGGTACATCAAGCCTAGTTCTAGTCCCTTCTCTTCTTTTGTGGTATTGGTGAAGAAGAAGGATTTCATGATGAGGATGTGCATTGACTACAGGGCGTTGAAAATGAAGACCATAAAAAATAGGTACCCCTTACCCAAGTTTGACGAGTTGATAGATGAGTTGCATGGGGCGGTAAAATTCTTGAATATTGATCTTCGATCAAGGTACCATCATATTCAGATCAGAAAGAAGGACATTCACAATACATCCTTCATATGTCACTATGGGCACTACGAGTTTCTAGTCATGCCCTTTTGGTTGAATAACACACTCACTACCTTATAGTCATGAATGAAGCACATCCTCAACAAGCAGTTGAGGAAATTATTATTGGTGTTCTTTGATGATCTTATGATATACAATAGGACTTGGGAGGAACATCTTAAACATGTGGATGTGATTCTCACCATTATGGAGGAAATTTTGTTTTTTTCCAAGGAGGAAAAATGCGAGTTTGGGTTGACATAAACCCTCTATACAGGGCATGTGATTGGTGTTGAGGGAGTAGAGGTCCATCAAGAGAATATTTGGATGAACTTAGATTGACCCACCCCTAGATCACTCACAAATTTGAGAGGATTCTTCGGGATATGCAACTATTACAGGCGCTTTGTGAAAGGATTTTCAATTGGTTGTGCCATTGACATACCTCACCAATAAAGGGGCATTCTGATGGTTAGAAGGCACACATGTAGAATTCAATAGGATGAAGAAGGTGATGAGCATATATCTATTATTATCACTCCCATATTTCACACAACCCTTTGTCCTAGAGTGTGGCACATCCGATGAGGGGATAAGAGTGGTGTTGATGCAAAACTGAGACCCAATAGCTTTCGAGAGTAGAAAGTTAAGGGATCCAAAGAATATATATCTGATCTATGATAAGGATATGTTGTCCATCATGCATGCACTAGTTAAGTTCAGACAATACCTGGTGGGAGGATGCTTTGTGGTTAGGATTAACCACTACATCTTGAGATATTTCCTGGAGAAGTTTGACCTGAATTAGAGGCAACAAAAATGGGTGAGTAAGATGTAGGCATATGATTTTGACATTGAGCATGTAAATGGGAAGAGGAGCATAGTTGTTGACACCCTATCCAGGAGACCCACAACCTTCTCCATGACATATATCTTAACACAATGGAAGTCCATTCTCTTGGTGAAATACTCCAAGAATACCTTTACCTATAAACTAATGGAGGGAATTATTCAGGATGACTGGTATAGGGTAGTGGATGACATCATCTACTAAAAAGATAAGATATATCTTGTCCCTGAGTCCACACTCAAGGATAATATTTTGAGGGAAGTACATGATGCACCATTGGTAGGGCATCCTAGGTATCTGAAGACCTACATGAAGGAAATAGATAGATTTTCTTGGAAGGGTATCAAGGAGGATGTACTTTGACATGTGAGGGAGTACATGACTTTCCAATAGAACAAGTCAGATATTACACATCCTGCGACTTTCCAATAGAACAAGTCAGATATTACACATCCCACGAGACTGCTTCAGTGATTTCTGATTCCAGAGAAGAAGTGGGATATCATTTATATGGACTTCATTATAGAGTTGTCAAAGGTACAGGGCAAGGATTGTATCTACGTGGTACTAGATAGGTTGACTAAATTTGTGCACTACTTTTCCATTCCTTCAGAGTACAACACATCTAAGGTAGTGGACATATTCTTTAGAGAGGTGTTCAGAGTACATGGTCTTCCAAGGAACATAGTCAGTGACCATGATATCAAGTTTCTCAGTGCATTTTGGCAGGAGTTGTTTAGGTTATCTGAGATGTAGTTGACAACTAGAACCAACTATCACCCCCAGAAATACAGGCAGACTGAGATAGTAAACAAGTGGGTTGTGGGGTACTTGAGGAACTATGTGTCAGGGAAACATAGGGCATGGATAAAGTGGTTGCATATTGGGGAGAATTTCTACAATACCACTGATCATATGTCAATAAAGATGATCCCATTCAGGGAATTGTATGGCTACGATTCTCCATCATTTGTGGATTTGGTATTTGGAGAGAGTAGGGCCTCCAAGGAAAAATATCGGTTGCAGGAGAGCCATGACATCTTGAAAGTCTTGCAGGGGAATCTATAGACTACTTAGAATCAAGAAAAGATGTACGTAGATAGGAATAGGGTAGAGTGCAGTTTTGAGTTTGGGGACTTATTATTTGTCATGTTGTAGCCTTACAGATAGTCATCGTTGAAGAAGAGTGGAAAAGAGAAGTTGAAGCCTCGTTTTTATGGACCCTATAGAGTGATCATGAGAGTGGGGGAGGTAGCATACGAGCTGGAGCTACCCAAGAGTAGAAACATCCACAACACATTCCATGTATCCTGCCTCAAGAAGACATTATGACAATAGGTTACCGCTTCAGCAAGTCTTCATTCACTAGATGAGGAAGGGAAGTTGGTTCTGACTCCTTAGATGATTTTTGATGTCAGAGAGTGCAGGTTGAGGCACAGAGTCATTCGAGATTACCTGGTCATATGGAGAGGGTTTCCCACCGAGGATGCTACTTGGGAAGGAGACCATATCTTACAACACCCTAATTTGGAGTTGCTTGAGGAAAAACAATCTTTGGAAGGGAGGACTGTAATGTTCCCTTCCAATTGATCATGACAGAGGATGAATAAGTGATCTAAAAATTGAAGAAGACTTGAAAAACTTGAAAACTTATTGCAAGTGAATGTTATGTGTTTAAAGAAAAAGGATCAGTTTGCAACACATAAAATAAAGGATTACTTATGCAAATTACACATAGACAGCAGCATAAACATTGAACATAAACACATAAGCACAACAATTGATAAAGGAGCTCACCCCTCTTATGGGCTACATCTCCTGGTCCAACTTCCAATGGATCATTATTATTAATTTCTTAAAAAGTGCTCAAAAACGTGTCTTACAATGCTCAAACTGACAAACCAACTACTCCAATGGCTTCCCAGCGTCCCAAAACCCCTGTCTGGGCTCTTTCGGCACCTCAATCAGTCGAAAAATGAAGAAGTTAGGCCTCCTGGAAGTCTCCCTCTTCAAGCTTGC
>JZKD02S1593921.1:6669-16752 GCA_000966675.3 Picea glauca
AAGGACACCAGAAAATGGTGTGATTTCCACAAAATCCACTGGCACAACACCGATGAATGTCACTCAAAATAGTCATTGGTGGCTGAGATCAAAGACAAGGAGCCGAACCCTAATTTAGAATCTGATTCTAAAAATACTGGTAAAGGACAGATCATTGACGTAGACTCCACTGCTATTGTCGTGACTACAGCAATTCAACCAGAAGAACCAACATATCCTGAAGAGGGGGAGAGCCTTTTTCATTCACAGATGTGGGTGAAGGGGACCTCATTGCATTTTATTGTTGATAGCAGAAGCCATAAAAACCTCATCTCAATAGAGGTCGTCAAATAGTTGGGATTGTCGAAAACACCACACCCCCAGCCATACAACATTGGGTGGCTTCGGCAAGGACGAGATCTCTGTGTCAACCAACAATGTCAAATGTCATACAGCATCCAACCCTTCAAGGATGAGGTATTATGTGATGTTGCCCCACTGGATGTCTGTGATGTTCTCTTGGGCCATCCATATATGTGGAGACGCCATGTTGTTTATGAGTCTCGACCCCAGGATGTCATTGTTACGTTGGGGGGTTATCTCTACAGAATACTAGAGGTAGTTCTGACTACTATTCCAACTAAAAAGTGCCACAAGGTAGTATCTCATACTACAAAATTCATCTTCTTCACAATCTGTTCAAAAGAAGAACAAAAGGACACTGCAACCACTACAGCCTTGCCCCAAGCACCTTCTATCCAATAGAAGTAGGTCGACAAGGCTGCAGCAAAGTGAAAAGATTCCTTCTGCACATCATCCTCTCATGTATCTTGACTTGTTGAATAGCCTCAACCTCAACAGGTTCGTGACAAATTTCTACAAACTGAGTAGTGCGACATCTCCAGCAAGACAAGTAGTTCACCAAGATGCAGATTCAACAAACACTTTTCCCTCTCCCCCGGGAACTCAATGCAATGGAGACCATTTCTTTCTAAAGAGGGAGGATTGATCAAGGTGGATATCGATGGCCACCCACCTTTTCCAAATGGCTCAAAATGGTTTTCTGACAATTTTGGCAATTTACTATTTTTAGAAGGTTTTAACTTACAAGGCCATTTTGAGGGCCCAAATGAAGGTTTTTTTAGATCAAGGTTCTCAAATATCTCTAAAGGAATAATTGAGCCCCCAAAATGAATCTCCTTGATGACACCTTTCCAACGATATATCACACGCCTAAAATGGAGATCGTATGCAAAAGTTATGACCCCGGGAAGTTGATGTACTCACTTACCCAAACGGGGCCCACATGACTTTTGGCGCTTCATCTCCTAGGGTTAGGTTTTTGGATGTCTAGGGTTTTTGGCATTCCTTCTTATTGTAAAAAATTCTTTAGAGCCTCATTATAATCGTCTTCTTTCGAATGTGAGTAGCCATCACATCTCTTCTCAGAGATAAGATGCCACCATTCTAGTGAGTCTTTCACTCTGTATTTTTATAGTCCCTGTACATTTCTTTCATTAATAGAAATTGTGTATTACTGTATATCTATGTTTATGGTTGCATCTCTGACAGATTTTTGTTATATTATTGAATATCTGTGATATCTTTGTGCATTTCATTATTATATCTCTGATCTCATTTCGTGCCAAAAATAATCTGGATCAGTGGTATCAGAGCAGGCTGCTCTTGATCGTTTTTTCAATGCATGGCCCCGTCGAGGTCCGAGTATAGAAAGTTGGGTCTCGATCTTGTCTCTCTTGAATAAAATCACTCTCTCACACCCAAGAAACCCTCAATGGCAGAAGAAAATAAAAACGATATAGCAGATGATCCTATCAATCTGTTGCTTGAGCAAGCTCTTACGCGACAGAGGGATGAAATGATAGAGAACTTTTCCCACATCCTTAAATGTTTGCCGATAGCATCAGGTGGATATTCATCAAGTGACCACTTTGGAGGCACCTTTCCTTTCAAGGTACAAGTTAATTTTGATATTCCTGTATTTGAAGGACAGATAGATGCAAAATCCCTAGAAAAATGGTTAACTCTGCTAGAAGGTTATTTCTCTGTTCATAATTTTTCCAACAAAGAAAATATCACCTTCACACTCATTAAATATCTCCCTCATGTCAAACATTGGTGGGAAACTTACTAGGAGCAAAGTTCCACAAAGGATTCTGGAATATATGGGGGCGATCCCACTTGGGATTTTTTTGTGGATGCGGTAAAGGAATAGTATTACTCTGTTGGAAACTATGAAGACCAGTACATGAGATGGAACACACTGTGGTAAGAGAGGGGCCAAGAAATTATGGAGTTCACCAATACCTTCCATACCTTGTGCACCAAGCTAGGTATCAAAGACTCTGAGCGACATTTGGTTCTGTAATACCGTGGGGATATACACAGATACATCCACACTGAAATGGATTTTTTAGACATCTCATCACTTGGTGTTGCTTATTGATATGTTTCTAAAATTGAGAAGAAATTTAAGCACCAGAACAAACAGGAATTCGGGTATGCAAATCCGCAACAACCAAAGTATGAAAAACATGGCCCTAACAAACAGTCTCCCAAAAACTAGTACAAGGCACAGGAAAAGAAGGGTCACCAGAAGACAAAGAAGGACGCCAGAAAATGCTATGATTTTTACCAAAGCCTCTGGCACAACACAGATGAATGTCTATGATGTTCTCTTGGGCCAACCATATATGTGGAGACACCATGTTGTTTATGAGTCTCGACCCCATAGTGTCATTGTTACTTTGGGGGGTCATCTCTACAGAATACCAGAGGTAGTTTCGACTACAGTTCCACCTAAAAAGTGTCGCAAGGTGGTTCTCATACTGCAAAATTCAGCTTCTTCACAATCTATTCAAAAGGAGAACAAAAGGACATTGCAACCACTACAGCCTTTCCCCAAGCACCTTCTATCCAACAGAAGCAGGTCGACAAGGCTGCAGCAAAGTGAAAAGATTCCTTCTGCACATCATCCTCTCATGTATCTCAACTTGTTGAATAGCCTCAACCTCAACAGGTTAATGACAGATTTCCATAAATTAAGCAGCACAACGTATCCAGCAAGACAAGCAGCTCACCAAGATGTAGATTCAACAAACGCTTTTCCCTCTCCCCTGGAAACTCAACACAATGGAGACCATTACTTCCTAAGGAGGTAGGATTCATCTAGGTGGATATTGGTGGCCACCCACTTTTTCCAAATGGATCAAAACAGTTTTCTGACAATTTTGGAAATTTACTATTTTTAGCAGGTTTTAACTTCCAAGCCATTTTGAGGGCCCAAATGAAGGTTTTTCGATATCGAGGTTCCCAATGATTTTTTAAGGCATGATTGAGCCCCCAAAATGAATCTCCTCAACGATACCTATCCAATGAGCTATCACACGCCTAAAACAGTGTGATTTCCACAAAATCCCTTGGCAAACCACCAATGAATGTCGCTCAAAACAGTCATTGGTGGTCGAGATCAAAGACAAGGAGTCAAACCCTGATTTAGAATCTGATTCTGAAAATACTGGTAAAGGATAGATCATTGACAAAGACTCCACTACTATTTTCGTGACCACAGCAATTCAACCAGAAGAACCAACAGAAACTGAAGAGGGGTAGCACCTTCTTCTTTCACAGATGTGGGTGAATGGGACCCCGCTGCATTTTATTGTTGATAGCGGATGCCAAAAAAACGTCATCTCAGCAGAGGTCATCAAACAGTTGTGATTTTAGACAACACAACACCCACATCCATACAACATTAGGTGGCTTTGGCAAGGACAAGATCTCTGTGTCAACCAACGGTGTCGATTGTCATACGGCATCCAACCCTTCAAGGATGAGGTATTATGTGATGTTGCCCCATTGGATGTTTGTGATGTTCTCTTGGGCCAACGTGGAGACGCCATGCTATTTATGATTCTCGACCCCATAGTGTCATTTTTACTTTGGGGGGTCATATCTACAGAATACCAGAGGTAGTTCCGAATACTGTTCCACCTAAAAAGTTTTGGAAGGTAGTATCTCATACTACAAAATTCAACTTCTTTACAATCTATTCAAAAGGAGAACAAAAGGACATTGCAACCACTACATCCTTGCCCCAAGCACCTTCTATCCAATAGAAGTAGGTCGACAAGGCTGCAACAAAGTGAAAATATTCCTTCTGCACATCGTCCTCTCATGTATCTCGACTTGTTGAACAACCTCAGCCTCAACAGGTTTGTAACAAATTTCCACAAACTGAGCAGTGCAACGTCTCCAGCAAGACAAGCAGTTCACCAAGATGTAGATTCAACAAACACTTTTCCCTCTCCCCTGGTAACTCAATGCAATGGATACCATTGCTTCCTAATAAGGGAGGATTGATCCAGGTGGATATCGATGGCCACCCACCTTTTCCAAATGGCTCAAAATAGTTTTCTGGCAATTTTGGCAATTTACTATTTTTAGTAGGTTTTAACTTTTGAGGCCATTTAGAGGGCCCAAATGAAGGTTTTTCAAGATATAATTTCTCAACAATATACAAGGGCATGGTTGAGCCCCCAAAATGAATCTCCTCTATGATACCTTTCCAACAATCTATCACACGCCTAAAACGGAGATTGTATGCAAAAGTTACGACCCCGGGAAGTTGATGTACTCACTTACCCAAATTTGGCCCACATGACTTTTGGCGCTTCATCTCCTAGGGTTAGGTTTTTGGATGTCTAGGGTTTTGGCCATTCCTTCTTATTGTAAAAAGTCCTTCAGAGCCTCATTGTAATCATCTTCTTGTGAATGCGAGTAGCCCTCACATCTCTTCTCAGAGATAAGCTGCCACCATTCTAGCGAGTCTTTCACTCTGTATTTTTACAGTCTCTGTACATTTATTTCATTAATAGAAATTGTGTATTACTGTATATCTGTGTTTATGGTTTCATTTGATACATTTATGTTATATTATTGAATATCTGTGATATCTCTGTGCATTTCTTTATTATATCTCCGATCTCATTTCGTGCCGAAAATAATCTGGATCAATGGTATCTGAGCAGGTTGCTCTTGATCGTTTTTCAGTGCATTTCCTCGACGAGGTCCGAGTATAGAAATTTGGGTCTCAAGCTTGTCTCTCTTGAATACAATCACTCTCACGCACCAAAGAAACCCTCAATGGTGTAAGAAAAGAAAAACGATGAAGTAGAAGATCCTATCAATCTGTTTCTTGAGCAAGCTCTCACGTGACAGAGGGATGAAATGATGGAGAATTTTGCCACATCCTTAAACACCTATCGATAGAATCAGGCACATATTCATCAAGTGGCCACCTTGGAGGCACCTCACCTTTCAGGGTACAAGTTAATTTTGATATTCCTGTATTTGAAGGACAGATAGATGCAGAAGCCCTAGAAAAATGGTTAACTCTGCTAGAAGGTTATTTCTCTGCTCACAATTTTTCCGACAAAGAAAAGATCACCTTCACACTCCTTAAAGCTCTCCCTCATGTCAAACATTGATGGGAAACTTACTTTGAGCAAAGTTCCACAGAGGAGTCTAGAATATATGGGGACAATCCCACTTGGGATTTTTTCGTGGATGTGGTAAAGGAACAGTATTACTCTATTGGAAACTATGAGGACCAGTACATGAGATGGACCACACTACGGCAAGAGAGGAGCCAAGAAGTTCTGGAGTTAACCAATACCTTCCATACCTTGCACACCAAGCTGGGTATCAAAGACTCTGAGGGACATTTGGTTCCAAAATACCATGGGGCTCTACACAGATACATCTAGACTGAAATGGATTTTTTGGACATCTCATCACCCGGTGTTGCTTATGATATGCTATTAAAATTGAGCAGAAATTTAAGCACCAACAATGTCGATTGTCATATGGAATCCAACCCTTCAAGGATGAGGTATTATGTGATTTTACCCCACTGGATGTATGTGATGTTCTATTGGGCCAACCATATATGTGGAGATGCCATGTTGTTTATGAGTCTCGACCCCGTAGTGTCATTGTTACTTTTGGGGGTCATCTCTACAGAATACCAGAGCTAGTTCCAACTACTGTTCCACCTAAAAAGTACCACAAAGTAGTATCTCATACTACAAAATTCATCTTCTTCACAATCTGTTCAAAAGGAGAACAAAAGGACACTGCAACCACTACAACCTTGCCCCAAGCACCTTCTATCCAACAAAATCAGGTCGACAAGGCTGCAGCAAAGTGCAAAGATTACTTCTACACATTGTCCTCTCATGTATCTCAACTTCTTGAACAACCTCAACCTCAACAGGTTCGTGACATATTTCCACAAACTGAGCAACGCGACGTCTCCAGCAAGACAAGCAACTCACCAAAATGAAGATTCAACAAAAGATTATCCATCTCCCCCAGGAACTCAATGCAATGGATACCATTGCTTTCTAAGGAGGAATGATTGATCCATGTGGATATTGGTGGCCACCCACCTATATCAAATGGCTCAAAACAATTTTCTGGCAATTTTGGCAATTTACTATTTTTAGCAAGTTTTAACTTTCGAGGCCATTTTTAGGGCCCAAATGAAGGTTTTTCAATATCAAGGTTCTCAATTATTTCCAAAGGAATGATTGAGCCCCCAAAATTAATCTCCTCGATGATACCTTGCCAACAAGCTATCACACGCCTAAAACAAAGATCGTATGCAAAAGTTACGACCCCAGGAAGTTGATGTACTCACTTACCCAAATGGGGCCCACGTGACTTTTGGCGCTTCATCTCCTAGGGTTAGGTTTTTGGATGTCTAGGGTTTTTGGAATTCCTACTTATTGTAAAAATTCCTTCAAAGCTTCATTGTAATCATCTTCTTGCAAATGCGAGTAGCCGTCACATCTCTTCTCAGAGAAAAGTTGCCACCATTCTAGCGAGTCTTTCACTCTGTATTTTTACAGTCTCTGTACATTTATTTCATTAATAGTAATTGTGTATTACTGTATATCTGTGTTTATGGTTGCATCTCTGACACATTTCTGTTATATTATTTAATATCTGCAATATCTCTGTGCATTTCTTTATTATATCTCCGATCTCATTTCATGCCGAAAATAATCTAGATCAGTGGTATCAAAGCAGGCTGCTCTTGATCATTTTTTCAGTGCATGTACCCGATGAGGTCTGAGTATAGAAAAGTTGGGTCTCGAGCTTGTCTCTCTTGAAGACAATCGCTCTCTCACACCCAAGAAACCCTCAATGGTGGAAGAAAAGAAAAACGACGGAGCAGACGATCCTATCAATCTGTTGCTTGAGCAAGCTCTCACACGACAGAGGGATGAAATGATGGAGAATTTTCCCATATCCTTAAACTCCTACCAATAGCATCAGGAACATATTAATCAAGCGGCCACCTTGGAGGCACCTCGCCTTTCAAGCTACAAGTTAATTTTGATATTCCTGTATTTAAAGGACACATAGATGCAGAAGCCCTAGAAAAATGGTTAACTCTGATAGAAGGTTATTTATCTTTTCACAATATTTCCGACAAAGAAAATATCACCTTCACACTCCTTAAAGATCTCCCTCATGTCAAACATTGGTGGGAAACTTATTGGGAGCAAAGTTTCATAGAGGATTCTAGAATATATGGGGTCGACCCCACTTGGGATTTTTTTGTGGATGTGGTAAAGGAACAGTATTACCCTGTTGGCAACTATGAGGACCAGTACATGAGATGGACCACACTACGAAAAGAGAGGGGCCAAGCAGTTCTAGAGTTCACCAATACCTTCCATACCTTGCGCACCAAGATGGGTATCAAAGACTCCGAGTGACATTTGGTTATGAAATACCGTGGGGCTCTACACAAATACATCCAGACTAAAATGGATTTTCTGGACATCTCATCACTTGGTGCTGCTTATCGATATGTTTTTAAAATTAAGGAGAAATTTAAGCATCAGAACAAATGGTAATTTGGGTCTGTAAATTTGTAATAACCAAAGTATGACAAAGACGACCCTAAAAAACTATCTCCCGAAAACCACTCAAAGACACAGGAAAAGAAGGGTCACGGGAAGACAAAGGACACTGGAAAATGGTGTGATTTCCACAAAATCCCCTAGAACAACATCAATGAATGTCGCTCAAAATATTCATTGGTGGCCGAGATCAAAGACAAGGAGATGAACCCTGATTCAGAATATGATTCTGAAAATACTAGTAAAGGATAGATCATTGACGTAGACCCCACTATTATTGTTGTGACCGCAGCAATTCAACCAAAAGAACCAATAGATCCTGAAGAGGGGGAGCACCTTTTTCATTCACAGATGTGGATGAAGGGGACCTCGATGCATTTTACTGTTGATAGAAGAAGCCAGAAAAACCTCATCTCAGCAGAGGTCGTCAAATAGTTGGGATTATCGACAACGCCACACCTACAGCCATACAACATCGGGTGGCTTCGGCAATGATGAGATCTCTGTGTCAACCAATAGTGTTGATTTTCATATAGAATCCAACCCTTCAAGGATGAGGTATTATGTGATGTTTCCCATTGGATGTCTGTGATTTTCTCTTGGGCCAACCATATATGTGGAGACACCATGTTGTTGATGAGTCTCAACCCTGTAGTGTCAATGTTACTTTGGGGGTTCATCTCTAAGAATACCAGAGGTATTTTCGACTACTGTTCCACCTAAAAAGTGTCTCAAGGTAGTATCTCGTACTGCAAAATTCAGCTTCTTCACAATCTGTTCAAAAGGAGAACAAAAGGACACTGCAACCACTACAGCCTTGCCCCAAGCACCTTCTATCCAACAGAAGCAGGTCGACAAGGCTACAGAAAAGTGCAAATATTCCTTCTTCACATCGTATTCTCATGTATCTTGACTTGTTGAATAGCCTAAACCTCAACAGGTTCATGACAGATTTCCACAAACTAAGCAGCGCGACGTCTCCAGCAAGACAAGCAGCTCACCAAGATGCAGATTCAACAAACACTTTTCCCTCTCCCCTGGGAACTCAACACAATAGATACAATTACTTCCTAAGGAGGGAGGATTGATCCAGGTGGATATCGGTGGCCACCCACCTTTTCCAAATGGCTCAAAACGGCTTTATGGTAATTTTGGCAATTTACTATTTTTAGCAGGTTTTAACTTTCGGAGCCATTTTGAGAGCCCAAATGAAGGTTTTTCGAGATAAAAGTTCTCAATGATAGCTTAAATCATTATTTAGCCCCCAAAATGAATCTCCTCGAAAATACCTTTCCAACGTGCTATCACATGTCTAAAACAGAGATCTAATGCAAAAGTTACAACCCCGAGAAGTTGATGTACTCACTTACCCAAACGGAGCCCACATGACTTTTGGTGCTTCATCTCCTAGGGTTAGGTTTTTGGATGTCTATGGATTTTGGAATTCCTATTTCTTGTAAAAATTCTTTCAGAGCCTCATTGTAATCATCTTCTTGCAAATGTGAGTAGCCCTCACATCTCTTCTCAAAGATAAGTTGTCACCATTCTAGCGAGTCTTTCACTTTGTATTTTTAGAGTCTCTGTACATTTATTTCATTAATAGAAATTGTGTATTACTGTATATATATGTTTATGGTTTCATATCTGATACATTTATGTTATATTATTGAATATCAGTGATATCTATGTGCATTTCTTTATTATATCTCCGATCTCATTTCGTGCCAAAAATAATCCGGATCAGTGGTATCAGAGCAGGTTGCTCTTTATCATTTTTTCAGTTCATGTCCCCGATGAGGTCCAAGTATAGAAAAATGGGTCTCGAGCTTGTCATTCTTGAATACAGTCTCTCTCGCACACCCAAGAAACCCTCAATGGAGAAAGAAAAGAAAAACGAAGGAACAGACGATCCTATCAATCTGTTGCTTCAGCAAGCTCTCACGCGACAGAGGGATGAAATGATGGATAATTTTTCTCACATCCTTAAACGCCTGTCGATAGCATCAGGTGCATCTTCATCAAGCGACCACCTTGGAGGCACCTCTCCTTTCAAGGTACAAGTTAATTTTTATATTCCTGTATTTGAAGGACAGATAGATGCAGAAGCCCTAGAAAAATGGTTAACTCTGCTAGAAGGTTATTTCTC
>JZKD02S1593921.1:22871-34785 GCA_000966675.3 Picea glauca
GTTGAGTTTTAATTTTGCATGCATTAATTAACCATTTGAGAAACTTAGTGAAAGAATGAGGAAAGAAGAGGAATTATGACAGCCATATACACATTTGCAGATATGAAATGAAATATAAGACAGCAAACCATAACACGCATATTGATAACAGAGTTCGGCACAACTTTGCCTACATCTCCGGGCCTTTTCTCTGTGGGGGAGGCTTCTTTATTTCTTCTCAAAAGATAAAACGTACATCACTGCAATGCCAAATAGCTACAAGACTGATCTGGTCATGTTATTCCAGATCTCAAGAACCCAACAAAGAAAACGGCACGCAAAACGGACGTCTGGAGCTCCCAGAAATGATCTGACAGCGTCTCCTCCTCAAAAGCTTCTCTGCCTCAAAATGGCTTTGGCTTGGATTCTCTTCAGCATAACTCTACTCTGAATGCCCTCAATGTTGTCTCCATGGCCTCAAAAAGGCCTAGGTTATATAGCTGGGAAGGTAGTTTCCCATCTCCAACTTCCTCCAAGAAGTTAGGCTCCAAAACTACCCAATAACTCCCAAAAATCATTAAAATAAGCTTAATTAACCATAAAAAAACCCAAATTATAGTTATAAAACCCACTTTTAATAAAATAAATCGGGCTTAGCCCCTCCATCCGCACGTGCTCCCCTTTGTCATGGTCACATGACGTAATGTGGCCAAGCGCTAGCCCAAAGGGCTAAGCGTTGGCCCCTGTCTCGCTAGCTCCCTTTCCGCATGGCCAAGGGTCACATGGACACATTCAATAGAACTACAGACTAAAATAAAAAGGTGGTTAGAACTGTTGCAACTGCACGCCAACCGTTATTGGCATACAACATATTTTATGGTCACATACAATGGTTGTGTGACTGCGGGCTAAAGCTCCATAAAACTCCTGCGCTCCGTGTATAGAACGGTCATATGGTGTACAATACAACCATGGGTTGGGGCTAAGCCCTGGCCTGACCCCCCGCCAACATGCACATAACTCTAACTTATATAATTTTAAGAACATATAGTTATTAAGAAACAATACATGGCGCATTGGTAGGGCGGTGATTGCTAAAACTATACACGGTGGGGAGGTCTGAGGGTCGAACCCCACGGACTCCATAACAATTTTTAAACAACCAACCAATTCTGGGGTGCCATGTGGCAGCCCATGATTGGGCCACATGGCACCCAATCATTTGACCATAATATGCCAATTGTCACCTCCCAATTCGACCACGTCAACCAATAAATGACTGCCACATCACCAGCTGCCATGTCATCATACTCACGCCATGTCACCTATACGGACATGCCACATCACCTGTACGACCTCTGCCACGTCAGCCTGTACGAACTGCCTAGTCAGCATTTTTTTGCCTATTTGACTTTTCGGACAGAACATGATATCTTCTGCCCATTTGACAAAGTAAATATACCGACGGAATCGGGAAGACGAGACAGACGCAATGGTGTTGGTTTCATCGCATTCCAAGCACTTTCATTTTTGAGCATTTTTCAAGTCCTGTCAGGCATCTGGATCCGATTTCGGATCAGTTGGCAACTATGAGGACCAATACATGAGATGGACCACACTGCAGCAAGAGAGGGGCCAAGAAGTTCTGGAGTTCACCAATGCCTTCCATATCTTGCGCACCAAGATGTGTATCAAAGACTCCGAGGGACATTTGGTTATGAAATACCGTGGGGCTCTACACAGATACATCCAGACTGAAATGGATTTTCTGGACATCTCATCACTCGGTGTTGCTTATCGATATGCTGTTAAAATTGAGCAAACATTTAAGCACCAGAACAAACAGGAATTTGGGTCTGCAAATCCACAACAACCAAAGTATGAAAAAGACGGCCCTAACAAATAGTGTCTCGAAAACTAGTGCAAGACACAGGAAAAGAAGGGTCACGGGGAGACAAAGAAGGACACTGGAAAATGTTGTGATTTCCACAAAATCCCCTGGCACAACATCGATGAATGTCACTCAAAACAGTCACTGGTGGCCGAGATCAAAGACAAGGCACCGAACCCTGATTTAGAATCTGATTTTGAAAATATTGGTAAAGGACAGATCATTGACAGAGACCCCACTACTATTGTCGTGACCACAATGATTCAACCAGAAGAACCAACAGATCCTGAAGAGGGGGAGTGCCTTTTTCATTCACAGATGTGGTTGAAGGGGACCCCGGTGCATTTTATTGTTGATAGTGGAAGCCAGAAAAACCTCATCTCAGCATAGGTCGTCAAACAGTTGGGATTATCGACAACACCACACCTGCAGCCATACAACATTGGGTGGCTTCTGTAAGGATGGGATCTCCATGTCAACCAACAGTGTCGATTGTCATACGACATCCAACCCTTCAAGGATGAGGTATTATGTGATGTTTCCCCACTGGATGTTTGTGATGTTCTCTTGGGCCAGCCATATATGTGGAGACGCCATGTTGTTTATGAGTCTCGACCCCATAGTGTCATTTTTACTTTGGGGGGTCATCTCTACAGAATACCAGAGGTAGTTTTGACTACTGTTCCACCTAAAAAAATTTGTAAGGTAGTATCTCATACTGCAAAATTCATCTTTTTCACAATCTGTTCAAAAGGAGAACAAAAGGACACTGAAACCACTACAACCTTGCCCCAAGCACCTTCTATCCAACAGAAGTAGGTCAACAAGGTTGCAACAAAGTGCATAGATTCCTTTTGCACATAGTCCTCTCATGTATCTCGACTTGTTGAACAACCTCAACCTCAACAAGTTCATGACAGATTTCCATAAACTAAGCAATGTGACGTCTCCAGCAAGACAAGCAACTCACCAAGATGCAGATTCAATAAACACTTTTCCCTCTCCCCCAGGAACTCAACGCAATGGAGACCATTTCTTCCTAATGAGGTAGGATTGATCCAGGTGGATATTGACGGCCACCCACCTTTTTCAAATGGCTCAAAACAGTTTTCTGGAAATTTTGGCAATTTACTATTTTTAGTAGGTTTTAACTTTCGGGAGCATTTTGAGGGCCCAGATGAAGGTTTTTAGAGATATAGGTTCTTAATTAATAAATAAGGCATTATTCATCACCCAAAATTAATCTCCTCGACGATACCTTTCCAATTAGATATCACATGCCTAAAACAGAGATAGTGTGCAAAAGTTACGACCTCGGGAAGTTGATGTACTCACTTACCCAAACGGAGCCCACATGACTTTTGGCACTTCATCTCCTAGGGTTAGGTTTTTGGATGTCTAGGGTTTTTGGCATTCCTTATTATTGTAAAAAGGTATTCAGAGCTTTTTTGTAATCATCTTGTGAATGCAAGTAGCCATCACATCTCTTCTCAGAGATAAGCTACCACCATTCTAGCGAGTCTTTCACTCTGTATTTTTAAATCTCTGTACATTTCTTTCATTAATAAAAATTGTGTATTACTGTATATATGTGTTTATGGTTGCATCTCTGATACATTTATGTTATATTATTGAATATCTGCGATATCTCTGTGCATTTATTTATTATATCTCCGATCTCATTTCGTGCCGAAAATAATACGGATCAGTGGTATCAGAGCAAGTTGCTCTTGATCATTTTTTCAGTGCATGTCCCCGACAAGGTCTGAGTATAGCAAGTTGTGTCTCGAGATTTTCTCTCTTGAATACAATCACTCTTGCACACCCAAGAAACCCTCAATGGCAGAAGAAAAGAAAAGCGATGGAGCAGACGATCCTATCAATCTATTGCTTGAGCAAGCTCTCACGCAATAGAGGGACGAAATGATGGAAAAATTTTCCCACATCCTTAAATGCCTGTCGATAGCATCAGATGAATCTTCATCAAGAAGCCACCTTGGAGGCACCTTTCCTTTCAAGGTACAGGTTAACTTTGATATTCCTATATTTGAAGGATAGATAGATGCAGAAGCCCTGGAAAAATGGTTAACTCTGCTAGAAGGTTATTTCTCTATTCACAATTTTTCTGACAAAGAAATGATCACCTTCACACTCCTTGAAGCTCTCCCTCATGTCAAACATTGGTGGGAAAATTACTGGGAGAAAAATTCCACAGAGGAGTCTGGAATATATGGGGCCGATCCCACTTGGGATTTTTTCTGTATGCGGTAAAGGAATAGTATTACCCTGTTGGAAACTATGAGGACCGGTACATGAGATGGACCACACTACAGCAAGAGAGGGGCCAAGCAATTATGGATTTCACCAATACCTTCCATACCTTGCACACTAAGATGGGTATCAAAGACTCCGAGCTACATTTGGTTCTGAAATACCATGGGGCTCTACATAGATACATCAAGACTGAAATGGTTTTTTTGGACATCTCATCACTCGGTGATGCTTATCGATATGTTGTTAAAATTGAGAAGAAATTTAAGCACCAGAACAAACAGGAATTTGGGTCTACAAATCCGCAACAACCAAAGTATGACAAAGACGGCCCTAACAAACAGTCTCCCGAAAACCAATCCAAGATACAGGAAAAGAAGGGTCACGGGAAGAAAGAGAAGGACATCGGAAAATTGTGTGATTTCCACCAAAGCCGTTGGCACAACACCGATGAATGTCGCTCAAAACAGTCATTGGTGGTTGAGATCAAAGACAAGGAGTCGAACCCTAATTTAGAATCTGATTCTAAAAATACTGGTAAAGGACAGATCATTGATGCAGACCCACTGTTATTTTCGCGACCACAACAATTCAACTAGAAGAACCAACAGATCCTGAAGAGGGGGATGCCTTTTTCATTCACAGATGTGGGTGAAGGGGACCCCGCTTCATTTTATTATTGATAGTGGAAGATAGAAAAACCTTATCTCAGCAGAGGTCATCAAACAGTTGGGATTGTCAACAACACCACACCCGCAGCCATACAACATCGGGTGGCTTGGGCATGCACGATGTCTCCATGTCAACCAACAGTGTCGATTTTCATACAGAATCCAACCCTTCAAGGAGCCATACAACATCGGGTGGCTTCAGCAAGCACGAGGTCTCCATGTCAACCAACAGTGTCAATTGTCATACGGCATCCAACCCTTCAAGGACAAGGTATTATGTGATGTCACCCCACTGGATGTCTGTGATGTTCTCTTGGGCCAACCATATATGTGGAGACACCATGTTGTTTATGAGTTCTTACCCCATAGTGTCATTGTTACTTTGGGGGGGCATCTCTACATAATACCAGAGGTAGTTCTGACTATTGTTCCACCTAAAAAGTGTCGCAAGGTAGTATCTCATACTTCAAAATTTGACTTCTTCACAATCTGTTCAAAAGCAGAACAAAAGGACACTGCAACCACTACATCCTTGCCCCAAGCACCTTCTATCCAACAAAAGCAGGTTGACAAGGCTGCAACAAAGTGAAAAGATTCCTTCTGCACATCATCCTCTCATGTATCTAGACTTGTTGAACAGCCTCAACCTCAACAGGTTCGTGACAGATTTCCACAAACTAAGCAGCGCGACGTCTCCAGCAAGACAAGCAGCTCACCAAGATGCAAATTCAACAAACGTTTTTCCCTCTTCTCTGGGAACTCAATGCAATGGATACAATTTCTTCCTAAGGATGGAGGATTGATCCAAGTGGATATCAGTGGCCACCCACCTTTTCCAAATCGCTCAAAACAGTTTTCTGGCAATTTTGGCAATTTACTATTTTTAACAGGTTTTAACTTCCAGTGCCATTTTGAAAGCCCAAATGAAGGTTTTTCAAGATCAAGGTTCTCAATAATATCCAAAGACATTATTGAGCCCCAAAAATTAATCTCCTTGATAATACCTTTCCAACAAGCTATCACACGCCTAAAGCGGAGATCGTATGCAAAAGTTACGACCCCAGGAAGTTGATGTACTCACTTACCCAAACGGGGCCCACATCACTTTTGGCGCTTCATCTCCTAGGGTTAGTTTTTTGGATGTCTAGGGTTTTTTTAATTCCTACTTATTGTAAAAATGCCTTAAGATCCTCATTGTAATCATCTTCTTTTGAATGCGAGTAGCCGTCACATCTCTTCTCAGAGATAAGTTTCCACCATTCTAGCGAGTCTTTCACTCTGTATTTTTACAGTCTCTGTACATTTCTTTCATTAATAGAAATTGTGTATTATTGTATATCTGTGTTTATGGTTGCATCTATGATACATTTCTGTTGTAATATTGAATATCTGTGATATCTCTGTGCATTTTTTTATTATATCTCCGATCTCATTTCGTGTCGAAAATAATCTGGATCAGTGGTATCAGAGCAGGCTGCTCTTGATCATTTTTTCAGTGCATGTCCCCAACGAGGTCCAAGTATAGAAAGTTTGGTCTCGATATTGTCTCTCTTGAAGACAATCGCTCTCACACACCTAAGAAACCCTCAATGGCAGAAAAAAAGAAAAACGACGAAGTAGACAATCTTATCAATCTGTTGCTTGAGCAAGCTCTCACGCGACAGAGGGACGAAATGATGGAGGATTTTTCCTACATCCTTAAATGCATGCCCATAGCATCAGGTGCATCTTCATCAAGCGTCCACCTTGGAGGCACCTCACTTTTCAAGGTACAAGTTAATTTTGATATTCCTATATTTGAAGGACAAATAGATGCAGAAGCCCTAGAAAAATGGTTAACTATGCTAGAAGATTATTTCTGTGTTCACAATTTTTTCGACAAAGAAAAGATCACCTTCGCACTCCTTAAAGATATCCCTCGTGTCAAACATTGGTGGGAAACTTACTGGGAGAAAACTTCTACAAAGGAGTCTGGAATATATGGGGTCGATCCCTCTTGGGATTTTTTTATGGATGTGGTAAAGGAACAGTATTACCCTGTTGGCAACTATGAGGACCAGTACATGAGATGGACCACACTGCGGCAAGAGAGGGGCCAAGTAGTTCCAGAGTTCACCAATACCTTCAATACATTACGCACCAGGATAGGTATCAAAGACTATGAGGGACATTTGGTTCTGAAATACCGTGGGGCTCTACACAGATACATCCAGACTGAAATTGATTTTCTGCACATCTCATCACTCGGTGTTGCTTATCGATATGCTATTAAAATTGAGAAGAAATTTAAGAACTAGAACAAACGGGAATTCAGGTCTTCAAATCCACAACAACCAAAGTATGACAAAGATGTCCCTAATAAACGGTCTCCCAAAAACCAGTCCAAGACACAGGAAAAGGAGGGTCACGGGAAGACAAAGAAGGACACCGGAAAATGGTGTGATTTCCACAAAACCCCCTGGCACAAAACCGATGAATGTCGCTCAAAACATTCATTGGTGGCCGAGATCAAAGACAAGGAGCCGAACCCTAATTCAGAATTTGATTCTGAAAATACTGGTAAAGGACAGATCATTGATGCAAACCCCACTGTTATTGTCATGACCGCAACAATTCAACCAGAAGAACTAACAGATCCTGAAGAGGGGGAGCACCTTTTTCATTCACATATGTGGGTGAAGGGGACACTACTACATTTTATTGTTGATATCAGAAGCCAGAAAAACCTCATCTCAACAGAGGTCGTCAAACAGTTGGGATTGTCGACAACACCACACCCACAACCATACAACATCAGGTGGCTTCAGCAACGACGAGATCTTCATGTCAACCAACACTGTCAATTGTCATACATCATCCAACCCTTCAAGGATGAGGTATTATGTGATGTTGCCCCACTAGATGTTTGTGATGTTCTCTTGGCCCAAACATATATGTGGAGATGCCATGTTGTCTTTGAGTCTCGACCCCGTAGTGTCATTGTTACTTTGGGGGGTCATCTCTATAGAATAACAGAGGTAGTTTTGACTACTGTTCCACCTAAAAAGTACCACAAGGTAGTATCTCATACTACAAAATTCAACTTCTTCACAATCTGTTCAAAAGGAGAACAAAAGGACACTGAAACCACTACAACCCTACCCCAAGCACCTTCTATCCAACAGAAGCAGGTCGACAAGGCTGCAGTAAAGTGAAAAGATTCCTTCTAAACATCATCCTCTCATGTATCTCGACTTGTTGAATAGCCTCAACCTCAACAGGTTCGTGACAGATTTCCACAAACTGAGCAGCGCAACATCTCCAGCAAGACAAGCAGCTCACCAAGATGCAGATTCAACAAACGTTTTTCCCTCTCCCATGGGAATGCAATGGAGACCATTGATTCCTAAGTAGGGAGGATTGATCTAGGTGGATATCGGTGGCCACCCACCTTTTCCAAATGGCTCAAAACAGATTTCTGGCAATTTTGGCAATTTACTATTTTTAGCAGTTTTAACTTCCGGGGCCATTTTGAGGGCCCAAATGAAGGTTTTTTGAGATCGAGGTTCCCAATGATAGCTGAAGGCATGATTGAGGCCCCAAAATGAATATTTTTGATGATACCTTTCCAACAATCTATCACACACCTAAAACGTAGATCGTATGCAAAAGTTACGACCCCGGGAAGTTGATGCACTCACTTACCCAAACGGGGCCCACGTGACTTTTGGTGCTTCATCTCCTAGGCTTAGGTTTTTGGATGTCTAGGGTTTTTGGAATTCCTTCTTATTACAAAAAGGCCTTCATAGCCTCATTGTAATCATCTTCTTGTGAATGTGAGTAGCCCTCACATCTCTTCTCAGAGATAAGTTGCCACCATTCTAGCGAGTCTTTCACTCTGTATTTTTACAGTCTCTGTACATTTCTTACATTAAAAGAAATTGTGTATTACTGTATATCTGTGTTTATGGTTTCATATCTGATACATTTCCATTATATTGTTGAATATTTGCGATATCTTTGTGCATTTCTTTATTATATCTCCAATCTCATTTCGTGCCGAAAATAATCTGGATCACTGGTATCAAAGAAGGCTGCTCTTGATCAGATTTTACGTGCATGTCCCTGACGAGGTCCGAGTATAGAAAGTTGGGTCTCGAGCTTGTCTCTCTTGAAGACAATCTCTCTCGCACACCCAAGAAACCCTCAATGCCGGAAGAAAAGAAAAACGACGAAGAAGACGATCATATCAATCTGTTGCTTTAGCAAGCTCTCACGCGACAAAGGGACGAAATGATGGAGAATTTTTCCCACATCCTTAAACACCTGTCGATAGCATCAGGTGCATCTTCATTAAGTGGCCACCTTGGAGGCACAAATCCTTTCAAGGTATAATTTAATTTTGATATTCCTGTATTTGAAGAACAGATAGATGCAGAAGCCCTAGAAAAATGGTTAACTCTGCTAGAAGGTTATTTCTCTATTCACAATTTTTCTGACAAAGAAAAGATCACCTTCACACTCCTTAAATATCTCCCTCATGTCAAACATTGGTGGGAAACTTACTGGGAGAAAAGTTCCATAGAAGAGTCTGGAATATATGGGACCGATCCCACTTGGGAATTTTTTGTGGATGCAGTAAAGGAACAATATTACCTTGTTGGAAACTATGAGGACTAGTACATGAGATGGACCACACTGCGGCAAGAGAGGGGACAAGCAATTATGGAGTTCACCAATACCTTCCATACCTTGCACACCAAGCTAGGTACCAAAGACTTTGAGTGACATTTGGTTCTAAAATACCGTGGGGCTCTACACAGATACATCCAAACTGAAATGGATTTTCTGGACATCTCATCACTCTTTGCTTCTTATCGATATGTTGTTAATATTGAGTAGAAATTTAAGCACTAGAACAAATGGGAATTTGGGTTTGCAAATACACAACAACCAAAGTATGAAAAAGACGGCCCTAAAAAATAGTCTCCCAAAAACCAGTCCAAGACATAGTCAAAGAAGGGTCACGAGAAGACAAAGAAGGACACCATAAAATGGTGTGATTTCCAAAAAATTTGTTGGCACAACACCGATGAATTTTTCTCAAAACAGTCATTAGTGGTCGAGATCAAAGACAAGGAGTCAGACCCTGATTCAGAATTTGATTCTGAAAATAATGGTGAAAATCTCATTGACATGGACCCCACTGCTATTGTCACGACCACAACAATTCAAACAGAAGAACCAATAGATCCTAAAGAGGGGGAGCCTTTTTCATTCACATATGTGGGTGAAGGGGACCCGGCTGCATTTTATTGTTGATAGCGGAAGCCAGAAAAACCTCATTTCAGTAGAGGTCATCAAACAGTTGGGATTGTCGACAACACAACACCCCCATCCATACAACATCGAGTGGCTTTGGCAAGGAGGAGATCTCCATGTCAACCAATAGTGTTGATTGTCATACGGCATCCAACCCTTCAAGGATGAGGTATTATGTCATGTTGCCCCACTGGATGTCTGTGATGTTCTCTTGGGCCAACCATATATGTGGAGAGGCCATGTTGTTTATGAGTCTCGACCCCGTAGTGTCATTGTTACTTTGGGGGGTCATCTCTACAGAATAACAGAGGTAGTTTTGACTATTGTTCCACCTAAAAAATTTCGCAAGGTAGTATCTCATACTGCAAAATTCATCATTTTTACAATTTGTTCAAAAGGAGAACAAAAGGACACTGAAACCACTACATCCTTGCCCCAAGCACCTTCTATCCAACTGAAGCAGGTCGACAAGGATGCAAAAAAGTGAAAATATTCCTTCTGCACATCGTCCTCTCATGTATCTCGACTTGTTGAACAGCCTCAACCTCAACAAGTTCGTGATAGATTTCCACAAACTAAGCAGCATGACATCTCCAGCAAGACAAGAAGCTCACCAAGATGTAGATTCAACAAACGCTTTTCCCTCTCCTCGGGAACTCAACACAATGGAGACCATTTCTTCCTAAGGAGGGAGGATTGATCCAGGTGGATATCGGTGGCCACCCACCTTTTCCAAATGGCTCAAAATAGTTTTTTGGCAATTTTGGCAACTTACTATTTTTAGCAGGTTTTAACTTCTGAGGCCATTTTGAGGGCCCAAATGAAGGTTTTTCAAGATATAGGTTCTTAATTATAAATTAGGGCATGATTTATCACCCAAAATTAATCTCCTCGATGATACCTTTCCAATGAGCTATCACATGCGTAAAACGGAGATCGTATACAAAAGTTACAACCCCGGGAAGTTGATGTACTCACTTACCCAAACGGGGCCCACATGACTTTTGGCGCTTCATATCCTAGGGTTAGGTTTTTGGATGTCTAGGGTTTTTTTCGTTCCTACTTATTATAAAAAATCATTTGGATCCTCATTGTAATCATCTTCTTGCGAATGCAAGTAGCCGTCATATCTCTTCTCAGAGATAAGCTGCCACCATTCTAGCGAGTCCTTCACTTTGTATTTTTACAGTCTCTGTACATTTCTTTCATTAATAAAAATTGTGTATTACTGTATATCTATGTTTATGGTTGCATCTTTGATACATTTATCTTATATTATTGAATATCTGTGATATCTCTATGCATTTCTTTATTATATCTCCGATCTCATTTCATGCCGAAAATAATCCAGATCAGTGGTATCAAAGCAGGTTGCTCTTGATTGTTTTTTATGTGCATGTCCCCGACGAGGTCCAAGTATAGCAAGTTGGGTCTTGAGCTTTTCTCTCTTTAATAAAATCACTCTCTCACACCCAAGAAACCCTCAATGGTAGAAGAAAATAAAAACGACGGAGAAGACAATCATATCAATTTGTTTCTTGAGCAAGATCTCACGCGACAGAGGGATGAAATGATGGAGAATTTTGCCCACATCCTTTAATGACTACCAATAGCATCAGGTGCATCTTCATCAAGCGGCCACCTTGAAGGAACCTTGCCTTTCAAGGTACAATCTAATTTTTATAATCCTGTATTTGAAGGACAGATAGATGCAGAAGCCCTAGAAAAATGGTTAACTCTGCTAGAAGGTTATTTCTTTGTTCACAATTTTTCGGACAAAGAAAAGATCACCTTCGCACTC
>JZKD02S1593921.1:38660-57692 GCA_000966675.3 Picea glauca
TGATTAATAGAAATCGTGTATTACTGTATATCTGTGTTTATGGTTGCATCTCTGATACATTTCTGTTATATTATTGAATATCTTCAATATATCTGTGCATTTCTTTATTATATCTTCGCTCTCATTTCGTGCCGAAAATAATCTGGATCAGGGTCACGGGAAGACAAAGAAGGACACCAAAAAATGGTGTGATTTCCACAAAATCCCCTGGCACAACACCGATGAATGTTTCTCAAAATAGTCATTGTTGGCCGAGATCAAAGACAAGGAGCCGAACCCTTATTCAAAATCTGATTCTAAAAATACTGGTAAAGGACAGATCATTGATGCAAACTCCACTACTATTGTCATGACCGCAGCAATTCAACCAGAAGAACCAACAGATCCTAAAGAGGGGGAGCACCTTTTTCATTCACATATGTGGGTGAAGGGGACCCTACTGCATTTTATTGTTGATAGTGGAAGCCAGAAAAACATCATCTTAGCATAGGTCATCAAACAGTTGGGATTGTCGAAAACACGACACCTGCAGCCATACAACATCGGGTGGCTTCAACAAGGACGAGATCTCCATGTCAACCAACAGTGTCGATTTTCATACGACATCCAACCCTTCAAGGATGAGGTATTATTTGATGTTGCCCCACTAGATGTTTGTGATGTTCTCTTGGGCCAACCATATATGTGGAGACACCATGGTGTTTATGAGTTTCAACCTCATAGTGTCAATGTTACTTTGGGGGGTCATCTCTACAGAATACCAGAGGTAGTTTTGACTACCGTTCCACCTAAAAAGTGTCGTAAGGTAGTATCTCATACTAAAAAATTCATCTTCTTCACAATCTGTTCAAAAGGAGAACAAAAGGACATTGCAACCACTACAGCCTTGCCCCAAGCACCTTCTATCCAACAAAAGTAGGTCGACAAGGTTGTAGCAAAGTGAAAAGATTCCTTCTGCACATCGTCCTCTCATATATCTTGACTTTTTGAATAGCCTCAACCTCAACAGGTTCGTGACAGATTTCCACAAATTGAGCAGCGCGACGTCTCCAACAAGACAAGCAGCTCACCAAGATGCGGATTCAACAAACGTTTTTCCCTCTCCCCCAGGAACTCAATGCAATAGATACCATTTCTTCCTAAGGAGGGAGGATTGATCTAGGTGGATATCGGTGGCCACCCACCTTTTCCAAATGGCTCAAAACAATTTTCTGCCAATTTTGGCAATTCACTATTTTTAGCAGGTTTTAATTTCCGTGGCCATTTTGAGGGCCCAAATGAAGGTTTTTTGAGATCAAGGTTCTCAATGATATTCGAAGACATGATTGAGCCCCTAAAATGAATTTTATCGATGATACCTTTCCAACGATCTATCACATGCCTAAAACGGAGATCGTATGCAAAAGTTACAACCCTGGGAAGTTGATGTACTCACTTACCCAAACGGGGCCCACATGACTTTTGGTGCTTCATCTCCTAGGGTTAGGTTTTTGGATGTCTAGGGTTTTTGGAATTCCTTCTTATTTTAAAAAGGCATAACAATACTATGAAAATATTGGTTTCTTAGTGCACCTATGGCCTTCATTTATAGAATTTATTCAAGGCAATATTCAATTGGTTCTTAGAGTGAACAAGGGGCCCTTTAGGGCACCCTTTGGTCCTCAACCAGCCCCCCATTCAGATTTATCTCAGATCTGAAGGTCAAATCAAGTTGGGAGATAGTCCTTAAGTGGTTGAGAGGCTGACAAGAACCATAAATGCATCGTTCACAGGAGTGTGCATATTTTCTCGTACACGGTCGCACATATGGCGCATTGTGCGCTCTATGGGATTCATTGGCCTGCACGCTTCCTTTAGTGAGTTTGTGTATGTCAATTTTTTCCCAATTGTATAGTTTTTTCCTTTTGAAATGCATTTTGGTGTTGTAGGTGAACTAATATTTGTTGGCATTGTTGTATTTTTGTAACCATTTGTGTGTAATGTTGCAGACAAAATTTTAGTGATAACAGATGCCCCCTAATGTTTTAGGTTAGGAGCATACATATAGCTGAAATACATCAATGTTTCTTCTACTGAGAGTTTCATTGTAATGAAGAGTGTTGATAGGAACTGTAAGAGCGATCCATCGGAGGGAGAGGGGAAACTGTGGGACCCAAATCTTTCTCTAGGGAAAAAAAATAAAATATGTATACAAACAAGGTGGGCATGCCCCATGCTCGTGTCATGTAACTCAAAATGTAAGACAGTTACTGAAGTTGTATGTTGATGTAGATAATTGCGATGCCCTCAAGGGAGGTTTGATAATGGCAGATGACAATTATGAATAGTGAACATACTCTGAAAAGAGGAAAGGACGCCTGTAAGAAGTGTCGATGACTCGTAGGCATTGATGGCCTAACAAATTCAGAGGTCTTCGGCTGGTATAAAACAATTGCAATAGTATCATAGTAAGACCCACCGTAACATGATATTTTACTGAATTTGAATGTTATCAGGGTCAATGGAATCAAAGAGCAATGATGTTTCTCTCTATGTCGTCTGAGACTCCTCATTGTAAAGGTAATGAGAGTCAATATAATGTCGCTCATCTGGAAACTATGCTGATGTAGACAGAAAGGGTGACGCGACTCCAAGAAGAAAAGGGATTCGTGAAATCCATAGAAATAAGATCAGGAACTGATAGGGAACAAGAACGAAGTTGAGATGCGGTGATACTCAATACTACTCTTGGTTGGGGGTATATTTAAAGGAGGATTGGAAGCAACTGTAAAATTGTATCTAGTGTCAGGGGGACAACTAGATATGGGGGTAAATTGTGCCAGAGGCTTGAAAAAGTGGACAAACTCAGAGATCAGGGGTACATGGACTTTGGGATAATCAGAGTTTTATGAATGATGTCAACATTAAAAAAAGGAGAGTGGATGCCCAAACCAAGGTCGACATGGGTTGTGTTGACGGGAAAATAAGGTCATCAAAGGTGATGACAAAAAGCTAAGTAAATGTTAGAAACAAAGGATTTTTACAATTACCAAATAAATAAAGAAAAATTTGGGATGAGTGTATAGATACAGAAATGGGTGCCCCAGTGTGAGAAGGCTTGGCCTGTGAAGNAGGGGTACATGGACTTTGGGATAATCAGAGTTTTATGAATGATGTCAACATTAAAAAAAGGAGAGTGGATGCCCCAACCAAGGTCGACATGGGTTGTGTTGAAGAGAAAATAAGGTCATCAAAGGTGATGACAAAAAGCTAAGTAAATGTTAGAAACAAAGGATTTTTACAATTACCAAATAAATAAAGAAAAATTTGGGATGAGTGTACAGATACAGAAATGGGTGCCCCAGTGCGATATGGATTGGCCTGTGAAGGCACAAGTTTCAAAGAGAACTAGTGGAGGGTGGGGGGGGCATGGGTGGGTTTTTGTATGAGGTAAATGAATGGAGGGAAATCTGCAGAAGGGAAAACTGATTATGGATGAAATGGAGGGTTAATGGAATCAAATTGAACCGAGATGAGATAGCCTGGGAGTCCATTTGGGAAATTTAGAAATGTGATGAGAAGAAGTATGTGGCTTATTCTTGGAAGTGCATAAGACTATCAGAACTCCCATCCCTAGGGGGTGAAAGAAGCGTGAGTGCCAAGTTGCCAAGGGGGACTATGAATGGGACAACTCATGTGGGGGAGAGTGATATCAGGTAACAGTACCAAAATGCAAAAGCGGTTATGGTACTATAGAGCTAGATGTACTGAACCTAAAGGTGAATGTCGGAGGGTGTGACTGGGAGATGCAATTGATATTCAGAGGGAATGATTACATGTCAGTGTTGAACATATACCTAAAGGGGTTGCGTTGTTTGTGATGACCAAGTACTTGCACACATTAAAACTGAATACCCAACATGAACAATATCTGATGATAAAGAACATATAACATTTATTTGATAATTTTGAACATGAGCATGCGTACCTGGACGTGATGTGATGAAAATGCTCCCCGGGGGCCAAGTTCCAATGGTGACTCGGAGAATGTGACTCTATAGTTGGTGGGACCTTAATCCCTTGGTTGAATATGGATCAGGAAACAGAAGCTTTGGGCTCCTATAACTGAGTGTGGAAGTTTTGAAAAAGGGACTATATATGGTTGGTGGGCCCACAATGCCACTTCATTTGTACTTGTCGTTATACTGAATTGACGAGAGTATTTGGAGGAGTTTTGGAGATTACAGGAGCTCGAGCCAACCGATCCAAGAGTTGTGAGATTCAGGTTGGTGGTCTCATCCTCCTACACAACATACATTTTCTAGGGTTGAGTTAGGGTCATACGGATGGTCGTACAATGGTAAGTTAAGGGGTGGGCCCACTAATGCGCTGGAGAAGGAAGGATACCCGCACGCAAATGTGTGGGTATAATTACATATTCCGCACATAATGTGCAGTTATGCATGATATAGTCATGCATAGGGGCATGTGGGAGGGAAAAATAGGCATGCATGAGATGCATTCCTGCTAGAATTACAGTTGTGCACTGTGTGCAGTTGTTTCTCAGACAGTTGCATAAAGAACAGGTGTGCATGTGTACTCATTATTGGCGTGACAGTTTCACATTGATGCGTAGTTATTTCTCCGACATCTTCACATTAATTTGCAGTTGTGAAAATAACAGGTGCGCATATGTGTGCACATGTGGGGATGAAAGCCGTGCACTAGAGGCAAAGCTAAGGGTGGTTGAAATTTTGAATTTTTTTTTTATGTTTTTGATAAATGATGAGGGATGATCAAGTGTTTTTGTGTCGATGCAGGGGATCAGCATGTGATAGGAGAGTCACTATGCCCATCCACTGGAGGGAGCGAGACTGGGATTTCCTTCGAGAGGCAGTGAGAGAGAAGCCAGGTGTCTAGAGACACTTGGCAGCCTGTGGACTGCTCAAGTTCTTCAATTTCCCTTTGATACAGTCTCAGGAGTTCCTGATTCAGTATATGATATCCACATGGAGCGTTGATCTGTAGTTCTTCATTATGAGGGGACAGCAGCTGAAACTCTCATCTATTGAGGATGTATACTTTTTGACGAGGCTTCGCTTCTGTGGAATGGCCCTTCCTTCTAACCCCCAGTTGTCGGGGGATGTGATATTGGTGGATATGGCATGATGCCATTGTTCAGGGTCGAACCCGATGTTAGGTTCGGTTGTCCATATCGAGGTGATGGATGAGCTCTTGTATCAGTGCATCATGACCATGGTTGTGAGGATCTATGGATCCTTGGATACTTAGCAGATCATTGGAGTTCAGCTAAGGATTGTAGAGAGGGTCCTAGATGGGGAATTTTTTTCCTGGAGGTTGATCCTGCATTCCAAAATGATGGGATAGATTCGCCAGTGTTGGACCACCGACTCTGGTGATTTTTAGTTTGGGTCAATTCTGGTGGCATGGTTTCTAGAGAGGGTGCCCATGTTACACCCGAGGATTTTGTTGGCGCCTGCAGGGCCACAGGAGCCATGATTGATGTGGTGGGCCCAAATTTTGGCACGTCACAGAGGGGGAGAGGGTGACCACTACTTTACGGCCACGGTGGCATGTGTGTGGTGTCATATGCCACAGGCGATACTTCAGTATCCATATGGTGGAATGGACTACCGGCACAACCCAAACATGGAATTTCCTCCTGAAGAGGTCTGGGACCAGAGAGGTGCATTTATGTTTTATGATTTTGATAGTGTAGCATATGATTATGTATATATGGATGTTGACTCTACCTTTGGTTTTTGTATTTTCCAATGTGGGGCCCCGAGGCCGTGAGGTGGAGATGGTTGGGGATTTGGCGCACCAGGGGTTAGTGAAACTGTTGTGAGAAGAGTCACGGGTAGGAGATCGGCACAGAAGAGATGATGTTGGTGTTGATCCAGCACGTGAGTCGAGGGTGGGCCAGAGGTGCAAATTTGATGATGCGGTTGCTAGACCATTGCATGAGTTGTGGGTAGAGGCCAAAGGGGGGATGGAGGACCTTCATCATCATTTTGAGGAGGTTCTTTAGGGTGTGTCGGAGGGCATGTGGGCCCACTTTCAGGACGAGAGGGTCCTTAACCAGTGTGTGGGTGTACCGGAAGAGTGGCGGACCTTGATCTGTCAGGAAGTTGTAGAGGGGGCAGTGATGACTGGTCAACTTCCCCTGGACCTAGAGGACCCCCAACTGGTGGGGCACCTCCCACTGTCATAGGACCTGGAAGGGGGAGCTCTGGGGGCACCATGAGTGTCGATTTTGTTTTTTGTATTTATATAGGATTGCAAGCCCATTTTGTACAAGGTAGTTGATACCCATTTTGTATAGGGTAGTGGGTACCCATTTTGTACCTATAGGGGTGAGGGGACTCACTGGCCTACGAGCGATGTATATTTTATAATTTTTTAAACATTTATGATACTTTGGCGGAGATATATATATATATATATATATATATATATGGATACATATATTTTGGTGCTTTGTGATGTATACATGTGTTGATGTTTTTGATGGTTTATGATGTCTAATCTATATGTTGTGACCGATGTATGATGTTTATGTATATGTAATGATTTCTTGATGTGATAAATGCCAATATAACACTAGATTAGCCATATTATATGATATTTGATTAAATTTTCGTGGAATATGTGTAAATTTAATTGAATCAAAGTTTCAAGATAAGAGTCTAACCTGCTGGTATTTGCGAAAGAGGCAAGGATCACGGACACGATATACATTGTTGAGCTACAGGATGATAAGATGGGAATCTAACAAAATGATAAGGTGATGAATGTGGCGGTGACTAGCCTTGGAGAGGAGACCAATGATGACTGTCTATTTTTCTTGGTTGGTGGTGGCTGATCCCAAACATATGTTGCTAGAGTGGAGCAGTTCATGTGAGAGGGTATAGAGGGCCCAAGCAACCGAAACGAGATTTTGTGTCTAGCGGCTAGCATCTATGGTAGGTCGATGGAGGATGCATCTATCAATAACACAGATGATAGATCATACATGAGGAGTGGAGGTGAAAAAATAAGACTAAAAACTTTACAAATGTGTACAAAAGAAAAATCCTAGTGTAGAATGGCTACGCTCAAGCGTAAAACTTCTTTAAGTAAAACCCATTGATGGGTTCTTTGAGAGGATAGCCTTCTGGAGAGGCCAGGATGTATGTGCCTTTAGTGAGGCCATGTTGGATAATGTAGGTTCCATGCCATAATGAATCAAATTTCCCATGGCCTAGAGTATCGTGGGTGATATCGTAGGCTAGGATGAGATCTCCTTTGTTAAATGAGCGAAGGTTGACATGGCGGTCAAAGGTGGATTTGGACCATTTTTTAGCTGCTTCGTTGTTCTATAATGAATACCAAGGATCTTCATCCAGCGAATCTAAGGTCAGCAAGTGATGCTCCATTGGATCAGTGTCAATTAATAGCTTGATGGTGGTGCGATACGTGGGAATTTCACACTCGATGGGGAGGGTGGCTTCGATTCCATGGACGAGATGAAACGGTGTAAAATCGATGGAAGTTTTGACTATTGTGCAATAAGCCCATAATGATGAAAACAACATATGATTCCAGTTGGTCTTATGTTTGTTGATGGTACTTTGTAGCATGGTTTTGAGGACTTTGTTGAAAGCCTCGACCTGTCTGTTTGACTAAGGGTAGTGTGGGGAGGAAAAATTATGGGAGACTCATAGATTTGAGGAGAGTCCAGTGAAGATCTCATTCTCAAAGTGTTTACCGTGATTGGATACTAACTGTAGTGGAATTATGAAACGGGTAATTACGTGGTTGAAGAAAAAACATGTTGTTGTGTTAGTAGTATTGTTGAAGGTAAGCACGGCTTCGAACCATTTGGTAAAGTAATCTATTGCCACGACGATGTATTTGTGTCCATTACTGGATGGAGGATTACAAGTCATGAATTTGATGCCCCATTTGTAGAAGGGGTCAGTGGTGATGACTAGATGTAGAAGAGCAGGTGGCGCTCGTGCTTTTTTTTCATAGATCTGGCATTTGTCGCATCGCTTGATAGCGTGGATGTAGTCATGAAATAGTGTGGGCCAGAAGTATCCTGCTCGAATGATTTTTTGGGCGGTGGACATACATGAGAGGTGGCCACCACAAGCACCATTGTGGAAATCATTCAAGACTATGTCTACTTCATTGATGGTCAAACATCAATGCAGTATAGTGTCACCCCATGTCAGTACAATACGTCACCGATAAGGAGGTATCGAGGGGTCTGATGGCGAATACAAAAATGATCGTCTCGAGAGCGATGAGACCCAAACTTCTGTGTCTATAGGTATATGCAAAGGTCTCCATACTAGGGGTCATCCGAGGGGATGAAGAAGAGGTGTTCGTCGAGAAAATCCATACTAATGGGTGAACCTTTAGCATCTAAGGGAAACGGCGTGATGAGTTCAGCGAGAATGAGTGCTTTATTTATTTTGGGAGTTGAGAAATCTAGGTCGTATTCCTGAAGGATGATGATTCATTGAGCAAATTTTCCATTAATCTTTCGTCGACTAAGAAAGTACTCCATGGGGTTAGAATCTACTACGACTTTGGTAGTGCGAAGCAGGATATAGTGACTCAGTTTTTGAACTGCGAGGACAATTGGGAGGGATAGTTTCTCATCATGATTGTATTTCAGGGGTGGTACTGAAAGATTTTTACTAATGTAGTAAATGACATGCTCTTTTCCATCATCCCATAGTTGGACAAGGACTCATGCTACTGAGACCGTTGAGGAAGATAAGTAGAGGATGTAGTCGCGATCATAGTCTAGAGGACTAATAAAAGGGGCATGGGGTAGTGTCACTTTTAAGTCATCAAAATCGGTTTGGGCATGTTCATCCCATTGAAATGGGATATCATGATGCAGTAAGATAAATAAACCATGTCTGTGAGTGGCATAATATGGTACAAAGAAACGTAAAAAGTTGGCTTTGCCTTGTAGGCTCTACAGTTGGCACAAATTCCTGGGTGGTGGAATTTCTTTGATAGATTGGACCTTGAGGGGGTCCACTGTGATGTCATGTTGGGAGACAATGAACCCAAAGGAGGTTTGTAGAGGTGACGCAAAATACACACTTGAGGGTGTTTTAGGATTAATCCGTAAGTGCAGACATAAACCGATCTCCCTAGATCCACCTGGATCTAGAACAAAACAGGACAGAATAATACTCTTTCCCTATATTTAGACTATTGAATGAACTAGGAGGCAAGAATCATGAACATACCTGATGATCACTTCCTTGGGTCTCTGTTGTTCCAATCTTTGCTCCAATGCTCTTGTGCCGTCAAGACCAGGACAGCTCAAACCAATTGAAGTGAAAATAACTTAATATATTCAACAGTTAATCTATGCATATGATCAAGGAGTTATGAAATAAAGTGACATTAGCTTTATGGGAAAGGGACATATTACTGTATTAAATTGATAGAAAGAAAGAATTACAACCTGAGCCTTGATGTTGTAAGCCTCCTTTCTATGGATCCTAGCTCTGACACACACACTTGCTCATGCATGAAGAAGATCAAACACTTTTGATAACCTTGCTGGTGTCTCTAGTTGTTGTAGCATCAGTCCTTCATACAATCTTCCACTAATTCTCCAATAAATACCTTGCTAGTTTGCTTCTAACCTTTTCCATGAGTATTCCCCTCAATTTATAAGAGAGAATGGATTAGTTACTTGGATATGAATGATCCCAAGATATCAGGAAATCCAGTATTTAGATAACCATTCGAATGCCATCTCATCCTTCTAGAAGGTTCAAGAATCTATCTTTTTCCCTTCTTTAGAAGATGTTCACACCCTAGCAGTTAGGTACAGTGTGAACCCCTCGCACCCTATCTTAATGCAGCCTGTGAGAATCATACATTCTCGTAGGCAAATATATAGGTAGCCTACAAACCTCCCTTAAAAATATGATTTTTGGAAAGAGACAAAGGTAACTTTTCTCAGGAAAATGTTCTAGTGAAGAGCCTGATTTCTCCATCATCATCACATCATCACAACGACCAAAATTATGGATAACAGAATGCCCCCCAAAGTCGGAGATTGGAACCAGTGATAGTTAATAGACTTTGTAAGCTGCATGTGTGTGTCAAGAACCAAGAGCACATATAATCGGAGACCTGCGAACAAACAAGCATCTGCAGAGTATCATATATAACAATTCTGAGGTAGGCATTCCCATACTCAGATCACAGACTGACGCCATTGTAGACATGGGTCATGGCCACCAATCATACATTGTGGATCCACGCTGTCAAAATATATCATAGCCACTTGAATACATTGTGGATCTATGCGACAAATTTTCAATCAAGACGACATAGCCACGAAACATACACAGTGGATCTATGTGTCGCAAATTATACATACTCCATCGCTACCTGGATCACTAGGACAATACCCAGGGTCTTCAATCTCATTGCCCAAAGTACGAATCTAACCATGTGATTACATGTGTTGAAGTCGAACATGGTAGAAACCACTTGATTACCGGTCATTGATGTAACCATTAATAAGTGCGAGGGAAATCACCATTGATGTCAATGACCCCCAAGGTACTATAGTACAATCCATCGATTGTGAATGAATGAGTTGATGTCGAACACCCGATGGAATCTGTCGATCAGGGATCAATGATGTAAATCCACTGTTAAAAGCGAGGAAACCTACCATTGAGGCATGCAAGTTCCAAGGTACCGAATAATTTCTAAGTCTTGATTCCGGATAATGAGTTGAAGTCGACGGAATAAGACTTGTCACAGGAGGGCCTTGATGTATCCCCCATCAATGACACGAAATAAGTAATTGAGTTTGAAAGTGAAACAAAGTATGTGGCAATTGGACTTTGGACACAGGGAAGGCCGACACGGAATGAATGGATAACTGCAGATGGCTGACTCAATATAGGTTTCAAATGGACTTCTCTTGAATATATGAAGGACACGACCAATGATTTGGAAGCATTGACTCAAAGATGACACATGGAAATGACCTTGTAGCAAATCGAATGAGAGACAAATGGATTTCCCAAACCAGCTTCAAATGATGAATAGGGGGTGTCATGTTCAAGAGCGACACTTACTGCCAATCAATACAACGATAAAACATATCCCTTTCCCAAATTTTCTCCCACCATTTCTGGCAAGTACCTCTTTAGTTTTACGCAAGATTGAAGAGGATCACATATGCTTGTTGATATAAGCTCATCCTTCGGACGAGTCCCTCGGAGTATTTTTAACGAACCCTAGGAAGGAGTGGTCTGGTCCCATCATGGGTCTATCAATGTTTGTTTAACGAGTCTAGAGATAGTAAACTCGAAGATTTTTCAAGATTATAGAGTTTGGAAAAACACTTAAAAGAGAAATCTCTCAGTTCCTTTTTCGTACAGTAGTCCAACGAGACTGAAAAAGGGTTAAACTATCACTCAAAGGACGCGTAATTCAAATACTTTATCGAGCGTGAAAATAGCAAGGTCGCTCGGCAATCTTTTCATGTTTAGAAAGTCTGAAAAGAGCTTAAAGAAAACTCCAGGGGGTTCATTTTTCGTATAACCACAGTGAGCCAAAAAAAGCGATAAAACTATGCTCAATCACCTCCTTATATTTTTCACGAGCGCAAGAATGAACAAAAAGATGCTCGAGGTTTTATGTAAAAACCATAAAAAACAAGCAGAATCACACCATAACGGAGAAAAATATGTCCATATCCTTTTTGTAACCATCAATGTTTCATACCTGCAAGGCATTACACTCATTTTCACATTAGTCATTAGGTTTAAATAATAGATAAACATAAAAACCCAAAATTGACATAGTAAAAAGTAATTTAAATGAACAAATAACCATTTTTACCATATCATTTCACATTTTCACCATTGAGTTCCAAAAACCCTCATTTTACCTTTTGAATTCGGTGTCGATTTCCGGGAGCTACGAGTGATCATTTGACGAGCCATCAGCAACATCTTGGTAAGTTCTTCATTCCTGATCTTTTCATGGTTTAAAATTTTGATTTCATTGGTTAAAAGTTTTGTTTTAAGTTATTTTTTGGACCATATATGCGTGGAGGCATTCTCGCAGGTGGCCTATACAGGACCTGCGAAAATGACTCATTCTCGCAGGTGGGCCTTAAGCCACCTGCGAGATGTTCGCACTGTGCATAATATGGCACCTGCGAGCAGCGTAGAACTCAAAAAAAATTTAAAAGTTTAGCCAATAGAAAAAGACTCATTTCATGAATAAGATCATTAATCATATTTGTATGTTTCTTATGCAGGTAAATAGCCACAAACATGGTGCTTGAGTGGCGAGAACGAGAACATGAGGAGGATAACACAAATGTCGAGAATCATCCTCCCACCATAGTTGCATTAAGAGATTGTGGTCTTTTAAAATACTTCCTTATCCCGGGCATGAGAGCCCAAGTCCGATTACTGGAGTATCTAGTCTGAATGTGGGATCCAGACCAGCAATTTTTCATTGTAGGAGCTCACACATTAACCATTGACATAGAGGACATATACTTCTTGACCGGATTATCCAGGCATGGGTCTTATGTCAGTTTGATTTTGCTCAAAGTTGGCGGGTTGAAAATGAGTGAATATTGCAACCAATACTGTGTACCTGAGGCTGAAAGAAAGAAAGGGAAAGTGGCAATCTGGGGAGTAACTGACTTGACTCTCCGCACTATTCTCTTTACGATTTCTCGGATGGTTGGAAGTGTCACTCCCCATATGGAATTGCAGAGCTATTTCCAGTATGCCATCGAGTGTACTGAGCCCCGAGTATTTAACTGGGTTGATGCAGTATTGCGCAGTATCAAAAAGCAACTAACCAAGTGCAGGCGAGGAGACCTGAAAAAATTTGGATATGGATCTTTGTTAGTGTCCTTCTTCCTAGAGAAGGTCCCTGTATTTCAACTACAGGTTGAGTGGAACTTTCCAGGTCTTAGGGATCCGAGGATGTTACGATGGTGTCGGCTCATGGCCCGACATGTGGCAGAACCAATCGTCAAATATGACGATATTTTCTTTGATTGATTGCAGAACCAGATGTTGATGGTCGATGATTACGCATATGGTGGGTTGGATTTTCGAGGAGATCTGGATCTAGCACTACCTGAGGACGCTCAGTGGGGAGACCTCGGTAAGAAGTACACAAATTTTCTCATTTTAAATGTTTTTGAATTTTTATCATATTTAAATGTTTTTGTTTTATAGATTTATCTGAAGACTAACACAAAATATTTTTTGATAACACAGACGTTGGACCGTATAGACCTCCTGGTACCTCTCCTATCCAACGACGAAGAGAAGCAGCAGCAGCATTACCATAGTATGCCGAAGATTACCAGGTGGTGGAACAGAACTTAGAAGGCCTGACAGCAGATATTCCAAATATGACTCTGGAATAAGTTCCATGACGCAATCAGCATCATACTGTAGGGGTATCAGCAGCTATGGGTCACCTGCTCTGCAGGGTAGCTAGGGAAGTTGTGTTTTACCGTGAACGTCATCCATGACGTCACTATGTAGAAGTTATAAGCTTCAATTTTTGATAGTTTGGTCTTCAGACAAACATTTTGTAAAAACAAACTCTTTTGATCGTTATATATACACACGGCTTCTACCGGTTTACTTTACATTGTGTGAATTTTGATGTGTTTTATTTATAAATGATTCAAATGTCTGTCCAATACATAATTAGCTAATGCATCCGTCAATGTATTAAGACATCTAGGAATATGTTGATATTCAATGTGATCAAAATATTGTTCCAAGAGGCGAATCCGCAAATATACTCTTAATAAAGTAGGACTTCGAATAGAATAGAAATTACTTAGCTGTAACACCACAAGCTACGAGTCGAGTCGCACAAACAAATGATGAATTCCAAGTGAGATAGCATCAACCAATAATTCAATAATAGCGCTATACTCAGCAATGTTGTTGGTTGCACAGCCAAGACATACACCTCGTAAAGATATAAGTTCATTTGTTGGGGCATAGATTTCCCATGCAGCGGAAGCTAGGTTCTGAGTACTATGGCTAGCACCATTAGCGAAGCCAATATAAGGTAGTGAATACTCCGACATCTGGCAATCAAACACAATGTCAAGTAAAGGCAGAGACCAGATAATGTCAAAAGAAAACTAAAGTAACACGGACAGTATGATACATAAAATACAAGTACTTGTGCACAAATGACTTATGCATAGTACTTCTTCAAGTACAACCCATTTTTAGGTTCACTCAAAGGTATACCATCATAATCAACCAACTCATACGCTCCTTTTTCCAACACTCTGCAAACAATGTAAGGACCACGCCATATTGGTTCGAATTTCCCAGCTCCTAAGACATCTTTATCTTGTTCATATAGAAGAACAAGATCACCTTTAGAGAAAAAGCGAGGCTTAACATGCTTGTCATACTATGCCTTGACACATTTCTTCTGGGCTTCTATTACTAGAGTAGCGTCACGTCGAGTCTCGTCTAATCGCATCAGATACAACAGACATTCCTCTTCAGCAAAAGTATTGGGTAAGAGTTCAACAGCTAGCTTCAAAGAAGGTATCTCACATTCTATCGGAAGAATGGCTTCCACGCCATAGACTAATCGAAAGGGTGTAAACCTCGTAGCGGATTTAACAGATGTCTGATATGCCCATAATGCCAAAAACAACATCGTGTGCCAGCTAGTTTTATGAATTCCTATCATCCGTCGAAGCATGGTTATAAGAACTTTGTTGATTGCTTCAACCTGGCCATTATCTTGCGGATAATAGGGTGTTGAGTTATCATGACGAAGACCCAACTTTTATGTAAGTTGAGACATCATAAAATTCCTAAAATGACTACCGTGATCAGTAACGATAACTTGAGGAACACCAAAACGAGCTATGACATGGTTGAAAAGAAACAACATTGCAGTCTTTCCAGTATTATCGAATGTCGGCATCGCCTCGGTCCATTTTGTGAAATAATCAACAGCTACAATGATGTAACCATGCCCCCCGGCCAAGTGAGGGTGACATGTCATGAAATCAATGCCCCATTTTGCAAAAGGACCAACTAAGACCACAGGATGAAGGGGAGCAGGATGCGATCGAATTTTCTGATTGTAGGTCTGGCAGGCATGTCACTTCTGAACAGCAGTAATGCAGTCATTGAACAAGGAAGGCCAAAAATATCCTACACGTAAGATCTTCTGGGCAATAGCATACCCAGACATATGACCACCACATGCTCCAGAATGGTATTCGTTTAGAGCTTTCTCGGCTTCATCAAAAGTCAGACAATGTCGAAAAACAGAATCAATTCCTCAACGGTAAAGTGTATCTCCAAGGATAATGTATTGACGGGCTTGATAACGAATGCGACGTCGTTCAGTACTACACAAAGCAAGCCAGAAAGTTTGGGTTTGGAGATATATAATGATATCTCCATACCAAATATCATCAGTGATGATAAGGAAAAGTGATTCATCAGGTAATGAATCTACTGCTACATGTTTCATGGCAGAGTGGAGAAAATCACATATTAACTCAGCAAAAACTAAGGATTTCTTAGACATGGCGCGATCGAATTCCAAGTCAAACTCCTGGAGTATGAAAATCCATTTGGAGTACTTGCCCCCTAGCAATTGACATGTCAAGATATGTTGCATAGGGTTGCAATGAGAAATCACTGTAGTTTTTTGTGAGAGAATATAATGGCGAAAACGTTAAACCACTTGAACAGCAGCCAAAGCCAGTTTTTCAACATGTTGGTACTTGATCTCAGTGGATGTGAGACTTCGATGCAAGTAATAAATAACATGTGCATCATGTGCATCATCCTCCTGAACGAGAACCATGCCAATAGTATACTCGGAGGCAGCAAGATAAATAAAGTAATCACGACTATAATCAGGAGGGAAAATAAGTGGAGCTTTCGTGAGGGATAACTTCAAAGCCTCAAAAGCATTGTTGGCCACGGTATCCCAGACAAACTCAGAACCTTTCTTTAGAAGACGTGTAAAACCACGAGTAATCTTGGCGTAATTAGGGATGAAACGACGAAGAATGTTTGCTTTCCCCTGCAAACTTTGTAACTGGCGCAGTGAAGAAGGAGGAGGGAGATTAAGAATCGCTTCAACCTTAATAGGATCTACCCGAATCCCTTGACGTGAAACAATGAAACCTAGAAGACGGTCGGACTCTACGCAAAAGATTCATTTATGAGGGTTTAGACGAATGTGATAGAACCGAAAACGAACGAAAATTGCTCGAATATGATTAGGGTGATCGACTCGGCGTAAAGAATGAGCTGGAAAATCGTCCATATAAGGTTGAACGATATGCTTTATATCGTGAAACGCATAAGACATAGCACGTTGAAACGTCGCACCCGCATTCTTAAGACCGAAGGGAAGTTTCCTATAGGCGAAAGTACCCCAAGGAAAAATAAAAGCATTTTTATGTTGGTCCTCAGGAGCGATGTTAATTTGATTATAGCCGGAGAAACCATCCATGAGAGAAAAGATTTCGCTTTCGGCACAATCATCGACGATCTGGTCGAAGAAAGGGGTGGGAAAGTTGTCCTTTGGATAGGCTTTGTTAATATCTTGATAATCAACACAAACATGTATACTACCACCTTTCTTATCAATTGGTACAGGGTTGGAAACCCATTTTGTCAGAGCCACGGGATAAATAAAACCATCTTTGAGAAGTTTTTCAACTTCAAGTTTGATAGCGGCTGCTTTACGTGGATGGATCGGACGAAAGCGCTGTCGGACTGGTTTAGCTCCGGGGTACGTCTTTATCTCATGCACAACAATAGCAGGGTCAATACCTGGCATCTCTTCGTAACTCCATGCAAAGATGTCACGAAATTCTTTGAACAAAGCAGTATAGGTGACAATTTCATCTGGAGAACACGAAGCTCCAATGTGAACATTTTCAACTATCCCAGGTTTAACTGATATATCAATGGGTATCGTGGGAGAAATATTAATGAGGTTCCCTTCTGCAAACACATCACGTGTAGATACAGGAATGGTCGATATGACAACAACGGTCGACGGAGTCGAAATCCGTTGGTAGTTCTCGAGTGTGTGTTGTTCCAGAAACAGTATGGAACGATGATGTCCATCATCCCAAGGGGTGTCCTCCATGATGGACATGATCATCTCGTCAGTGGGAAATATGACATGGAAAGGATCGGAAGACAACTCATCAAGAGAGGATGTAGAAAGGGTTTCCGATTGAATGGCTTGATAAGCAGACTCAACCGGATTTAACGGCATGACGTCGCCAAAACGAGTATGATCTCCTGGATCAGGGACTATCCAAGGGTCAGAAGACACAGGAAGCTCATGAGGTACAGTGGATATCATATTAATATAAGCAACTAATGTTCATGGAATATCGGGTGGAGGTGGTATGGGGAAAGTGCCCATTAACGAAGAGTCTTTTAAAAGGCCGACACCGACATTCTCGTAACCCAGTGGGGTTTTAGCTATAAACGGCACGTTGCCAGTATGAGTATCAGAATTAAAAAAGGCAAGTTGATCAACCGTAACAACTTTTCCCTGATGAGGAAATCATATGACACGGAAAAGTGTTGACACAACAGCGCGCATAGAATCGATCCAACTACGACCAAGTAGAAGATTATAATCCAGGGGAGCATCGAAAACTTCCACTTCAACTTGGACTGTCTTACCTTCTAGAGTAATAGGAAACGATGGAAGAACACCGTAAGGCTTAAAACCTGAGCCATTGAAGGCTTTCAAAGTATTTTTTGATTCATTTAAAGGAGGAGAGTCGATGGCTTTCCAACAAGCGAAAGACATTACACACATAGAGGCACCCTCATCAATAATAGTTCGACAAATATTCTTGTCAGCGACAACAACTTGTATCTGAAACGCAAGCTGAGGGGGAAACCTTGGAATATGATCTTACAAGTCAAAGACTATTAAATTCGTATCGGTAGGATCAATTCCACCTATTTCTTTCAACAGAGCTCTTCGTTGTGCAGGACAAGACTGAAGGACTTCAAGGGCAGACATCGTTGAAGGTGCTTGGGCCAGATCTTCGACAATGCTATAGTTCTGGGCCGCACGAGCATGAGGATTGAAGGTCGATTTCTTAACGACACCTTTCGGGGGTGGTCGCAGAACTATATCAAGACTCTGTAGTTCGAGATGAAGAGGACCGTTCGTAGGTGAAGTTAGTGGAGAGGGTTGAACCAGAGTAGGAGGTAAGTCATCAACCTTCTCCTTAGATGGAGTATAGTATTTGGCTCTAGTCGTGAGTGCAACATTATTTTTCGTAGAATCACCTGTACACATTAAAACATATGATGTCGTAGAAGTAGAGGGTTGGTCATGGATGACCAACGAGGCCTGTTGCTGAGACGGGAAGGGTTGGGACAAGACTGCCGGTGTAGATGGTTTCGGTGTTCCTTGAAGGAACTTAGTAACTTCGGCACGTCGAGGATAATCCTATGTGTAGTGATCATCACCATAGATAAGACAAGGGTACCGTGGTTTGTGCTTATCCTGATCTTCAACAGGAGGAGTTTTAGTTTTCTCATTTTGATTATTATTTTTACTTTCCTTATTCTTACCTCTTCCTTTCTTTGATTTACTTTTACCGATCGATGTAGATTGAACAGCGTTCACCTCGGAAGTTTTACTGGTGGAAGCGACAAGAGACGGAGCATTTTGAACATTAGAAGAATTAGATTTAGGGGTTGTAGTTGAAATGGAATGTGAGTGGGTATGAGCAGTACCAATCACACCATCAGCTGCATGCGAGGAAGTTGGAGCAGTTGAAGTGCTGGAAGTACCAGGACGAGGTAGTTTAGGAAGTAAATCGTAAAGTGTTCCCATTTGCGAATAAATGAGATCAATATATTGAGCACGACTTATAGCCTGCTCCTCTGTAACAACACCACCCATAGCAATGTCTTTACCAATTTCGTTCACGAAAGATTTCGTAAA
>JZKD02S1593921.1:69874-95132 GCA_000966675.3 Picea glauca
AAAAAAATAATGAGTCATATTTACATCAAACACTATTGGGTCCATTACCCAAACCTTTGTGCTACGGGTATTTCTTCAAGGGTTGACATCAATGACAACCAACCTTAATCAACATATATTTGATTTATTTTTTTTGTCTTTTTCAATAATTTTGAAAAAAGAATAAAGGAATGTTACGTTACAATGGAGGAACTAGTGTTGCAAACATACAAGTTCAAGGCACAAGGACAAGACTGATGTTCAAAATAATGATACTCAAGAAAAATCCTCTGGGGGCCAAGGGTGTTAAAACGCAGAAGCAAATTGTTACAAGGCTGGCGTATAAGATATGCGAACACGATTAACAAAACACACCATGGTAACGCCCTTTGATGTAAGTTTAACGATCCCAGAGAAGGTAAGCTCGGTGGTTTTTCATATTTAGAGAGTCTGAAAAAACATAAAAGGAGACTCCATTGGGGTACCTTTTTCGAAGATAGTCTAGCTGGTTCGAAAAAGGGGTAAACTAGCACCGACAAGATGTCTATTCAAAACCATTTTAACGAGTGTGATAAGGACAAGATCACTCAGCCATTTTTTCATTTTTAAGGAGTCTAAAAAAAGCTTAACTATGGACTCTGTCAGGAATGTTCTTCTAGACCAGTTTAACGAGTGTGAAAGAATAAGGTCACTCGGTGATCTTTTCAATTTTAGGGAGTCTGAAAAGAGCCTAACTATGGACTCTGTGGGAGTTCCTTCTTCGTAAGTTTAGTCCCTCGGGCCCGAAAAAGGGATAAAATTATACCTGAGAGTACTCTTCTATAGAACTGAAGTTCGATAGAGTATACATTTGTTCATATAGTTGATCGTCCGGACCAAAAAAGGGGTAAACTACCACCGGAAAGACGTGACTTCAAATTTCAGTTTAATGAGCATGAAAGGCCACAAGATCGCTCGGCAAAATTTTCATGTTTAGAGGGTCTGAAAAAGGCTTAAAAGAAGACCCGTTATTTTTTGGGAGTCCTGAGGGTGAGGTCAAAAGCGAAGAAGAATCATGAAAATGAGGCTCAAACTCGTATTCAGGAAAAACTACAAGGACTCATGAGCCTACAGTATTTTAGCGACAGCATGGATACCATAATGCAACCAGGATCTACCTAGGGCATCCATGTTCCAGTAAGCTCTACCACCAAGTTGCGAAACTTCTAAAGCAATTATGATGGTTCTGTGTCACAACCTAATGGGATCGATCCTATGGCAAAGGAAAAAAGACAACAAGGTACAAAATTCAAGGTAGAAACCTAACCTATATGCTCAAGTTGATCCTCGAAAAAAAAAAAAAAATTTCACGGACCATCGAAAATTACCCAAAACTCCAAAAAATTGTCCCAATACCTGATCAAATCCCTCCTATACAACTCCTGAATCACTCTAAATGGTTTTTGGTATAAAGAAAATGATAAGGGAGGCCAAAAAAGTGACAAAAAGAGGCCAAAAAATCTATATATAGAAGTTGGCAGATCATTATCACCATTACTGATTTGGAAATTGGATATGGAGCCAAAAGACTCCCTTTGTCAAAAGTGATGATTCTGGGAGCTACAGTGGATGAAATGAACTTTTTTCTGGACCAAGTAAGTACAAACTCTTATTTCTTGTAGTTTATGTCTTTGTTTTTGCATTGGGTTTCATGTTTTAGGGGGGGCGCCGATCTTTAAAAGGTTGGCCCTAGGTCCACATGGGTTGTCTCAGGACATGCCGCATGTACATTTGGGCAGAGTAAACTCTACATGCGTGTACATGCGACTGTCACCATGACAGCATGTGTGGACCCCCTTATTTAATGAAAAAGGCTTAAAAAGAAAGGGTTAACCCTCCTGAACCTTGGTGTTTTGCAGGATGTATGTCCATTGGAGAGAAAGAGAGCATGAAGAGGTGAATGATTTGGTCGGGGAAGACCCCAATGTTGTGTCTACCTTGATGCAATGTGGGTTACTCAAATTTTTTCTATGTCCTTTCATGTGGACACAACCTAGGCTATTGAATGCCTTGTTTGATTACTGGCATTCGGATGCAGAGGCATTCATGTTAGAGGTGCAGTCATTGGTGCCCACGGTTGAGGACATTTACTTTTTGACTGGCCTCTCCAGGAGAGGGGAACTAGTCAATTTCTATACTTTTCCTTCAGGGCCGCATAACATAGCGAAACTGATAGGCCTATATTGTGCAGATGATACAGATCGCTCGAGCACGCAGGTGCCCATAAGCAATATCACTAACTTATCGCTACAGGCGATAGTATTTCTTATTGGGCTAATTATTGGTTCTGTGGCTCTACATCAGGCGTCCCATGCATAGATCAATTGTGCAGTCCAGTGCTTAAATGCACAAGTTTTTTATTGGAGTACCACATTGCTTGAGTGTATGAAAAGACAGCTGACAGATTGTCATTTGCGGACACATAGGAACTTCGGGTTCGAGACCATTATGTGTTCATTCTTTTTTGAGAGAGTTTCAAGTTTTAGTCCTCGAGTAGTGGTACGAGGACATCGGGTCTCTCTTCCTGCTATGTGTAGGTGGGAAGTACTACTGCCACAACAGGGTGGCGGAAGGACCAATGAGTCCTTTGATGATGACTTCTTTGCGTGGTTGTCACGATAGATCCTGGTTATAGAGGATTACCCCTATGCCGGGATTGATTTCTCGAGAGACCCTGAGATACCGGTACCTCCTGGTGAGGAGCGAGGGGAGATGGGTAAGTCTCCACCTTTGTATTTTTTTTTTGTTTTGTTTTAAACATATGTAATTTTTATGTTGTTTTCGTTATATATATCATTTTTTTGTTATACCGGAGTATTTGACGGATATGTGTTCATTGTGTGCAGATGTGGGACCAGTGCGACCCGCTGAATATGCGAAGAATAGGCGTCGTCCTCGACCAGAGGCCACACCTACCGCCACAGGGGGACTAGAAGTAGTAGGATATCTTCCAACTGGGGAGGTTGAGAGAGTATTGAGATGAGTCGAGCATAAATTTATTGTGCTCACTCGCATGGTCCCAATTGCAGAGATTGAGGACCTACCACCATCTATGCATTCTCATGTAGTGGGGGCACCACGAACGTGGGTCCGGTTGTTTCGGCATTTAGCCAACGCTGTGGACTAGTATAATAGGGCCCACAGGCCCTGACTTTAGCTAGACATTTTGACATTCCACGAGCACTACTTGTATATATTTTTTGAGGGCATAAGCCCTGTGACTCGTTATCAGTTATATTTTTGAGGTGCTTGCATCCATCTATGTACTCTAGTTACTTTATGATATTATATATGGTTTTTCTTCTTTTGTGTCTTATGGATCATGTGTAAAAAATGTATTTACATATTTATGTGAATGTTCTTTCATATATGTGCAAGATGCCAATCTAAAATTTGATTAGCTAGAGTATCTGTAACTTGGTTTAATCTCCTAGGAACATGAAAATATGTAATATAATCAAAGTTTCATTCTAAGAGACGTAACCTAAGGAATCATTGGTGTAAAGTTGGATCATGAACCCGGTATACTCTGTTTAGCTGAGACACAACCAGTTGAGCGTCAAGATAGACCCGGAGATGAGATATACCCAATGACAAAGCGTCATGAAGCAACTCAATAACTGCATTATACTCGACGACATTATTTGTGGTGTCACCTAAGCATATACCTCCATAAGATAATAACTGGCCTTGATGTGTAAAGATTACCCAAGTTGCGAAGGCAAGCCTCCAAGTGTGCCAAATTGCACCATCTGCATACCCAACGAACACCTTGGAATCACTTGACATGTGCCATAGTGACGAAAGATAACATCAACGACACGTCCATAATACTAAAAGAAACTAAAAAGTAATAGTACAAAGACTATACATATGTTACAAAACGTTACCCACAGTGACCTGCCTATGAGTAATACTTCTTGAGGTAGAGCCCATTTCTAGGCTCCGCCAAAGCATTCCCTTCAAAATCAACCAGACGATAAGCGCCCTTTTTTAAAACTTCTTTTATGATGAAAGGTCTGAACCACATGGGTTTGAATTTTCCTGCCCCCAGGGGGTCCTTATCTTGGTCATAGACCAAGACAAGGTCGCCTTCAGAGAAAATCTGAAGATGAACAGACCTATCATACTGACACTTGACCTTATGTTTGTGAGCCTCATTGGTCAGGGCTACATCACGACGTTGCTCATTGAGTTGCTCAAGGTATACTAATCGTTCTTCAAGTGGAGAAGTGTCTGGAAATAATTGTACTGCCAATTTTAGAGACGGGATCTGACATTCGATGGGCACGACTGCCTCCAGCCAATAAACAAGTTGAAAAGGTGAGAAATCGGTTGCAATCTTAACAGATGTTTGGTAATCCCATAAAGTTGAGTACAACATCAAATGCCAATTTGACTTGGCTGAGTTAATCATTCATTGTAGAATGGTCTTAAGAGTTTTGTTTACAACTTCCACCTGCCCATTTGCTTGGGGTTAATAGGGTGATGAATTTTCTTGCCGTAACCTAAGATTTGATGCTAACTCAGTCATCATCTGGTTCTGAAAGTGATTTCCATGGTCGGTGACAATCTCCTTTCAGACGCCAAACCTTGCTATTATCTGATTGAATAAAAAGGGAGTTGCAGTCTCTCCATCATCTTTAAACGTTGGAATAGCTTCAATCCACTTTGTGAAGTAGTCTATGGCTATGATGATATAGCAGTGTCCCCTTGCTAAAGGAGGGTTTCATGTAGTGTAATCAATCCCCAACTTGGTGAAGGGACCAACTGTGATGACAAGAAACATGGGAGCGGGATGTGCCCTCATCTTCTGAGAGAAGATTTGGCACGGATGGCACTTCTTGACCGATTCGATACAATCTTTGATAAGTGTCGACCGGAAGTAACCTGCTCATAGAATATTTTGGGTTGTTTCCAACCCAGACAAATGACTGCCACAAGCTTCGGTATGGCAATCATTAAGCACGATAATTGCTTCCTTATGAGTGAGACATCGGCGTAGGATGCAGTCTACACCTCTTCGATACAATGTATCATCGAGTATGAGATAATTTTTAGCCTGGTGGCATATGCGTCGATGCTCATCACGAGAAGCAGTGGTGGGGCACTTCAAAGTCTGGAGATAGATAAGTATATCTCTGTACCAGTGATCTGAAGAGGTGATCAAAATCACTTCTCCTCTAATAGGCGACTCTTCGGACACAAGATCACCTGACTCAACCGGAAGTTCTAAAATAAGTTCTGCGAAGACCAGTGACTTTTTGGACTTCGATGAAACAAAATCTAAGTCAAACTCCTGGAGGATGACTATCCATCTACTGATTTTTCTACCTATTACCCATCGTGTCAACATGTACTGAAATGGATTCACGACAGCAATGATGGTGGTCTTGCGAAATAGAACATAATGATGGAACCATTGAACAGCATGGACTGATGCCAACGCAAGTTTTTCGATATGAGAATAATTGATTTCTGGCCCTACAAGGCCTTGGCTCAGGTAATAGATGACATATTCGGTGAACAAATCATATTCTTGAACTAAGACCATGCCAATGGTTGACTCTGTTGCAGCCAGATATAATAAGAAATATTTGTTATAGTTAGGTGGTCAGAGCAGAGGGGCAGTTGTGAGTGCATGTTTCAATGCAGTGAAAGAGCGTTGAGTGGCATCATCCCAACAAAAAGGAACGTCTTTTTTAAGTAAGCGCATAAAGCCCTTAGTGATCTCGACGTAGTTAGTGATAAAGCATCTTAGAAAATTCGCCTTGCCATGTAGACTCTGAAGTTGAAGGATTGTGCGTGGGTGGGGCAACTGAATTATTGCCTCAACCTTGAGAGGATCGACCATGATCCCTATTGTTGACACTATGAAACATAACAATCATCCTGACGTTACATAGAAGTTGCACTTGTTTGGATTTAAGCGAATCCAAAAGTAGCGACAACATTCGAAGATAAGTCGAAGGTGTGTGGGATGATCCATTCTCTTGTGAGAGTGAGGTTCTAAATCATCTAAATAGGCCTCGACTATATGCTTGAGGTCATGAAAAGCAAAGGACATGGCCCACTGAAAAGTTGCTACAGCATTTTTAAGACCAAAAGGCATCTTCTGATACGCAAATGTACCCCAAGGACAAATGAATGTCATTTTGTGTTGGTCTTCAAGTTTGATTTGTATTTGATTATATCCTGAAAAACCATCCATGAAAGAAAAGGCTTCACAACCCGCACATTCATCAATGATACGGTTGAAGAAAGGTGTGGGAAAATTATCTTTGGGACATGCCTTGTTCAAATCATGGAAGTCAGTAGAAACATGAATTGTGCCTTGTGTTTTATTGACTGGCACAGGATTTGACACCCATTGGGTCAAATGGATAGGATAGATAAACCCATCTTTTAGCAATTTCTCAACTTCAACCTTAATGGTTGTTGCTTTCTTAGGATTAACTGGACGAAGCTTCTGTTGAACCATCTTGGCATTAGGATACGTTTTGATTTCATGTTCAACTATTTGTGGATCGATACCAGGCATTTCCTCATAAGACCAGAAAAAAACGTCGCATAATTCTTTGAAAAGATCTATGTAGATTTTTATCTCTTCGGGGGAACAGTTAGCTCCGATGAAAACATTATCCACGATGCCAAGGTTTTGGGAGATATTGATCGGTAAGGTTTCAACGATAGTTTCCATATTACCCTCAGCATAAACATCATGTGTAGCTAAGGGATTAATAGGACAAGACCGATCTCCCATCATAGTCACGGTGAATTCTCCTGCTTCAATTCGGCTTAACTCTGGGAGGAAGTATGATCTGTGATGAAGATCTTCCTAGGGTTTATCTGAACTTGTCATTGCTTCAATTATTGCTTCATCAGAGGGAAATACTAGGTCTAATGAATCGGTGTGAGCAAGAGAACCATGAGCCTAAATAGGCTCTAGAAGTGGATCGAACTCTTGTGCAGGAGCTGGATCAGTGTGGGCTGAAGTTTGTTGGACTAAAGAGTACACTAATTTAGTTGTGGACAAGGGCATGGACATGCCTGAGTGCCCTGTCCCATCCATTGTGGCCGATGGGGAAGGAATTATCCACGGATCATCAAAGTAAGTCATGCAGAACGACGAAACTTGAAAATTTTCAACCTTATGGTGATTGGATAAAAACTTGATATCGCCATGAGGGGGAAGGTAATCAAAGGTACCCATAAAAGATGGGCACAAACCAACCCCTACGTTGATGACACCTGGTTGAGGATTATCAATCATCGGGACTGTGGATGCCCCCAATGCAGGGTCAGGTCTAGAGAAAGACAATTGATTGATGGTCACTATCTGGCCCTCGTGTGGAAACAACAAGACCCTAAAAAATATAGCAACCACAACTTGCATGGCATAAGTCCAACTCCTTCCTAACAAGAGGTTATAGTCGAGGGGGGCATCAACTACCTCTACTTCGACACACACGGTCTTCCCTCCTAACTGCACGGGGAAAAAAGGAACGATACCATGTGGTCGGAATGAACGACCATTGAAAGTTGTGAGGAGAGTAGGTGATGGAGACAAAATGGGATGGAAAATGGCCTTCCAACATGCCAAAGACATAATGCATGTCGAGGCGCCCTCATCAACCACCATGCGGAATATATTATGAGTAAAAGTTTTTGTGGGATAAGCCACTACTATCTGAATCGCTACGTGGTAAGGTAGATGAGGTTTTAAGTCGGTTGTATTCAACATGATTGTACCTGGATTACAAGTCTCGGTAGGTCCTAAAGTGGTTAACAAATATTTCCTCTAGGAAGGGAAGCTTTGGAGGACCTCCAAAGCGGACATTGCACAAGGCGTTTGTGATAAATCTTCCACCACAGAGTAGTTCTAGGTGGCCCTTGCATTTGGGTTATGAGAAGCTTTTTTGAATGTGATTTTGGGAATGCGTGTCATTGTTTCACCCAACGTCTTCTCAATCTGTAGAGGAAGAGATGGGAGTTCAGCTTCTTTACCCTTCTCAAAAGTGCTTGGTTTACTATAGTCATGCGCTCTAGTAAATATAAAAGCATCACCCCTAACCATATATATGTTCACATATGCGAGGTTATTCATAGGTAGAGAGGGTTCTTGGTTACCCCCTTCCATGCTTGCAGAGGCTTGGGTTAGATTTTTCCCATGTTGAAATGGATTGGTCAACACAGTAGGTTGTTGCTACATCACAAACTTTTGGGCTTCTACAAGCCGAGGACATAGATGATTCGGGTGGTCTTCCACACACAAGTTGCATGGATACCTCGCCTTCCATTTCTCAGTGTTGTCCCCGCCAGCATTATCATTAGGTTTTTTATCCCCCTTACCCTTCTTTCATTGTTTTTTATTTCCTTTAGGTTGTTGGGTGGCCTTTGGTTTAGTCGATTGCACTGTGTGTACCTCTGACATTTTGGTAGGGGGAGCAGCCAAAGTAGTAGATTGGCTGGCCACTGTGTGTTGTATAGATAACTGTTGCAATTGTTTTGTCAATTGCTCTGCGGGCTTTGTTTGTGTTGAACCAACAATACCATCGGCATGTGGTCCAGCTCTATGTCTAGTTTTATCAAGTATTGAGCATGGCACATCTGGAAAGATGTTGTATAATAAACCGGACTGAGAATAGATGAGCTCAAATTGTTGAGCTCTCATGATGGCACCTTCTTCGGAGAATACTCTCGACATCGTGACGTCTTTGGATAATTGCGGGACCAAAGACTTAAGGAACCACTCAAGCAGGAATGTTAGTGGGACTGGCACCTTAATTAAACTCTTCTGGCATCTCCATTCTCAGATGTGATCAGAGATATGGTACATTGTTGTCTATTCAAAATTGGAAATCAACTCAATTCCAGCGTCGTATCTCACGGGTAACTGGAAATGGTTTAGGAAAGCCATCGCTGGTTCGCCAAAAGAAGAGTATCTTGAGCGATCGAGATCAATGTACCATTTCGCGGCACTCCCAATGAGAGTATGTTGAAACAATCACAATTGTACTGAGTCGTCTTTCAACGAGTTAGATGAGCAGCAAAGATGGAAGGTAGTCACATGATCTCCTGGATCTTTGTTAGGCTTTGCTTCAAACTTTGGGATGTCCAAAGGCAACTTCGTCGACATAGGAGGCCAACGTGGATCATGACAGATAGGGTCATTCAACAGCCTTGTCAAATCTGGCAAGTGAAAAGTCGCCAGGAAGGGTAGTTTGGGTTGTTGGTGATAACCTAGGAAAAAGGGGCTTGGAGTTTGACTGGCACCAAGTTGCTAGGAAAAGTTCGACTGCTAGCCCGGATTCTGGTAGAAACCATGGCCCTAGCCAGCATATGGATTTTGCATATGTGGAGACATCATCGACTGATTTCAAAAATAGGACATAGATGGTTGGGCATGCATTACATTCGAAGGACTTTGAGAAGGGTTGCCCCATGTCACTCCTGTGGGGATAGGCATAGTAGTTTTTCCGGGGTTCCATTGATTGTGGAAAGAATTACCCCAGATCGGCATTCCGGACGAGGGAACAGATCCCTGCCAAGAATTCCAAGGCCCTGATGTGGAAGAAGTTGCTAGGTTTTCCCCTTGTGCAAGAATAGTACTTTGCATAGGAATAGGTTGTCCAAAACTGGGATTGCCCCCAGTCGGGAAGGCGGCTGATGAGAAGGCATTGTTACCAAACATTCCGATCAAAGAAAACAGTGTCAAACCTATTGGTATATTATTTGAAGGTGGTCCTTGACTCCCTGCTCCAAATAAACTATGGTGTGTAGGTTGCCCGGCAGATTGTTGATGCAAGCCACCAAGTGAAGGGGATGAAGGAGGTATATGAACTCCTCCGTAAGGGAAAGCGTTAAAAGGAGTAGGAGTGCCCCCTATGTGACCTTGCAAAGGAGTGATAGAGCTCCCCAGACCTGAAGTCTGTAAAGTGGAGTAGGAAAGTATAGGACTTGTACCTAAACTAGGCATCATGTATGAGAATGGAGGGCATGTCGCACTTGGTGTGAAAGGGGTTGTGGCCACCGCCAAAGATGGGATAGGACCAATGTGCGATGTAGAGGCATTCGAGACCATGGTGGCTCGAACTAGTGATGGTAGGTTAGGAGGTGAAAACTCTTCTGTGGTGACAACCGTAGTGGGAATTGAAGAATTTCTAGAAGGAGTAAAAACATTTGTTTCCATTGTTGTGTGTGACACTATCTCGCACTCATAAAATTGAATTGGTATGATGAAAGGTGCCAAGAAATCAGTGGTTGGGGTTTCAACCAAGCCGAGAGCGTTCGCTCCAAGGTCCAAAACAGTCAATTCCTCTAGATGTTGGTCAGGCACAATTGCTTGTGACCTGGTCGCTTCAAAAGACCCTTGTTGGTCTAGCTTTCGCCTTAATGGTGGCGGGGGTGGCTCCAGTGTAACCGGCGGCAGGCCAAGAAGCCTTCATGACCAGTGAAGCTCATGATCCTCCACTGTGTGAGAAGATCAAAGACACTCTAGGGTAGTCTAAACATTCAAAAGTAACACACACAAAAAAAGTCCCTATAAGATAAGACAGGCAAACACTAAATTAATTGGAAGAACAGTTACAACAACCAACACTAGAGCAACTTACCGGTGCAAGTGAAAATTGAAAATGGAAGCACCCTCCAAGTATACTCTGCAAAGCATGGCCTAATGTCTATCCTAGGTACCACGGTATACCCCCACAGTCACCTATGTATGTCCCTAAAAAACATAGGCAACTAGGTTGCCAACGCGTGAACAGTCACCAGGCGGGTACAGTCGAAAGTCGGGTAGACCACAATGAGTAGGGTATCGAGCCTGAAACATGTCAAGGGTATCGAAAGTAAGTGGTCGGGAAGACAACTGAGCACCTTGAATGGATTCGATACCCACGAAGCCCTGTGGCAAATGAAATTGACGGAATCCCAAGACAAGCCCTCTATATGTGTTCTCCACTACGATTGGTCCAGCTTTGGAGGGGTTATCTCCGCTACCTTTCCGCACGTGAAATCATGTTTATCCCCTGTGTTAGAGGGGGGTCCTGAATAAATTTCACGATACTGGACTTGGACACTCCCTAACTCAGACTCCATTGTTTGATTTTAATGGCCTTGAAGAGTTTCCTCTCCAACCTAATCCAAGGCCTTGATCCTGAACTAGTTGGTTAACCCTACAAACATAAAAGTCTAATAAATTTTAGATTTAGCATTAATTTTATGGCTTGTCTTATGTCAAGGGGTATGAAAGTGAAACTGATGATGTGTAAAAGACAAAAGTAAAAATGAATAAAAAGATGGAAACAAAAACTTTCACTTAATGCAAAATTTCAACAACTTTTCAAAATTTTGTTTTTTTTAATTTTGTAAGATTTTTGGACAGCAAACTCAAAAATAATTTCACTCGACTACGAGCTACTTATGATCTAAGTAAAATGCAAAGAACTTATGAAATAAAATACTTTTCCTTGGTTACTAATGCAAAGTCACACTTTTCAACCAAACAAGAAAATGAAAGAGTTTTTTTTTATTATTATTTAAATGTTGATAAAGCAAAAAGGAAAAATACCAACAAGTAAAAAACCAAGAAAAAAAATTATGGCCTAATCCCAGATTGCAAAGAATCACTTCAAGAAATCACACACTAGCAACTTAAAAAATGACTCTCACACTTGTCTAAAAACCCTAAAGAAAAAAAATTTAATGACAACTTTTTAAATGAAAAAGAACGATATGGATAAGATCAACCCTAAGCTACTGACTGCTAGGACAGAGATTCAAAAACCTGAGAGGTATAACTCTTGTGAAGGGAAAGATGACTGCCTTACCCTCAACAAAAACTATCCTGCACAAGCACACTACTGACAATCCAACAGCGAGCATGTGCACGCGAGATGTGTAAAGCCAGAGGGCATGTACACGCGTGTTGGCCTTATACAGGCCAAGTGTATCTCTAAACTCTCAGAAAAAATAAAAACAGACAATCCAAACCAAGAAGAGACCACTAATATTGATAACCAGGATCTCCTGAAGGTTTAGACACTCTCTTTAACAGAAACAAGGAAAACAATGTAAGGAAAAAATTCATAAGGCAAACCAATCTGAGATAAGACTGCAAACAACCAAGACTCAAACAGAGTTCTAGAAAACCCATGAAATTGACTGATTATAACAGGGAAGAGGATGACTGCCTCAAAAATTTTCTGGAATCTACATGCTACTGCTACTTCTTCAGCTAGCATTCACATGCGGGCTGTAAGAGAGTAGGGCACGGGTACATGCACGCAGACCTTATGCAGGTCGCATGTACCTCTGTGGGTCTCGAAAAAAAATAGTCAAGCAAATAACAGAGACCGCTGGTATGGTAAACCAAACTCTCTGCTAGCTCAAACTTCACAAAAACTAACAAATTAATAAGCAAGAAAACCAGTCTTTTAAAACTACCCAAAAACTAAAATTCCAGGAACCCTAGAGACTTCCCTAGTATGGTTGCCAATTCTGTTGTGAGGGAAATCCCCTTACGGACTAGCAAATAGGGTTATCTTATGCATGCAGATATGACCAAAAGAAATCTACTTTCTACCTTCATCCCTAGACTTAAACCCCATTTATTTTCAGTGAATACATGGTTTAGACCAACATACCTTGTTCCGGATGTTCGATGTCGATCCTCCTTCACGCTTGATCACTTGTTGGCAGTTACCCGCTCAAGATTGACTTGCGTACAAAACAAGCAACAAACTACACATGCATTTTACCTATAGACTAATGAGTTAGAGATTCAAACATATATTTACTGAATTATGAAGAACTCATATAGTGGGACGGGAAAAGCATTTATTTATTATTAACTTTAATGAATCAACTTACAATGTCGAGACCGACCACTGCTCCGCAAATCCTGATCCTGGGCTCCTCTTCAAATGTCCTCCAACTTATTTGTTTTGTATCTCTTCTTGCACAAGGATGGCTAAAGGGTTGGGACAATGGGAATATGCAATTGGGCAGAGTTTCTTTACTCTACTTCTCCTCCTTCCAAATGGGACCCCTAGCCCTTCTTTTATAGGCTAGAAGAAGCTAGGTATTTGGATGAAACCTCGACCATGCATGGCCGGGAGTTTTAGTTAACTCACCCAAAGTTGTGTGTTCCGTCGGCAACTTTCCTTTTTTCATGCTTTTGTCGGTCCACGCGGGTTGTTTTAGGTCAGCTAGCGTGTACACATGTGCAGCAATGGAGTAGGGCACATGGGCCCTTATAAAAGAGGTTTTTTAAAGAGTTGTTCAGCAGTGCTTTGGAAAAGAAGGGATATGAGATGGCCTGATGCCAGGTAAGCATGTATGGTGCAAATTAGGGTTATAACAGTTGGGTGTCGTGGCACTGGCGTGGACATAACATGGCATCTAATATGGCTAAAAATAATTTGGATTCCTTCCCATCCAATCAAATGTTAAGATTTATTCTCTATTGCTCTGATAAATTAATGATCTATATTGATTCGGAGCCTCTTTTGTCAGAGTATCTCAAGATGGCCTGAGCTAAATACTCCGAGAACTCTAACTCCGAAATACTTTCACCATCACATCGAGTTATGAATTCAAGACTTCTTTTGGCCATGGATTTGATTAGATATGGATCAAATATTTAATCTCATCTGTCCATTATTAAAATACATTCTGGCACTAAAGGTTAACTCCTTTCGAACGGTTCCATGTCTCTTCCATTTACATCCGAACTAAGAGCCTTCACTCTTTCATTATAAACTCATCAAAGTTTATTTCCCTTATGCATGTGGGGTTTTGTCTTTTTCTTTGAGTCATTATCTTCACGTCTGGATCATCGATATTCTTGAATGATCAATGATCAATGGCTCACACTTTCTTTTCTCATAGAACCTTTGCCAGAATTTAATTAGTGCAATCTAGAGCTTCCTTTGATCCTCTGCAACCTGGTCATCAAGCCCCCTAGCTAAGATATCATCGAAATTTAATCAACACATAGAAATATATCATGATTTCATCAATGGCCATTCATTTTTTCACATAGAGGCTTATCAACATACAGGGGCACTCTTCATCTATCTGGCTATGGTTTTTTTTACATGTTTCGATCCTTGGACTTGTCATCGTAGTCTATCTACATTCATATTGATACAGAATCACTATAAACGACCTCCATGACTACCTTTGATATCAATGAAAACACAATTTCGGACAATCTTCCCCTTTGTCATTGATGGAAAAACATTCATAAATATTGCATTATGCTAGTCTATGCAAGTCTCACCCTGTCTCTTTTCTCTCCCCCTTTGAAATAAATGGAAAAGAGATTGGTCTCCCTTTTTACTGTATTCTTTATTTTATGTTGTGTAAATAATTGTTTCCTTGTCTTATGTAGATCCCCCTATCATGATACTTCTCATATGCACTCTCTCCCTGAGCTTTTGATTGTGCTAAGCTCCCAATAGCTTTCAACTGAAGCTTTCAATGAGAAATGGGAATGACTCCCAATATATCTCTAGGTAGGGGTTTTGTAAATATGTTTGCTATTTTTTCCTTGGTAGAAACATACTCCAACTTGACAATCTTATTATTCACTTGTTCGCTCAGAAAATAATATTTGATTGGGATATGTTTTGTCTTTGAGTGCATTACTGGATTCTTTGAAATTCTTATAGCACTGGTGTTGTCACATAATGTATAAATTGGTTGCTTGTATTCTACATAAATGTCTTGCAAATTTTGTTTCATCCAGAGAAGTTGTGTGCAACAGGATTCTACTGCAATGTACTATGCTTCTGTTGTAGAAAATGAGATTGAAGACTATTTCTTGCTGAGCCAAGATACTAAAAATTTGCCTAAGAAGAATGATCCTCCACTTTTGCTCTTCCTGGCATAACCGATGCCTACCCAATCTACACCAGTATATGTTGTTAGAGTAAAGTCTTGTATTTTTGGATACCATAGTCCAAATTCCAAAGTACCCTTTAAATATCTAAATATCCATTTGACATCTTGTACATATGTTTCCTTAGGTGCAGCTTGAAATATTCCAACTAGCCCTACTGCCTGCATTATGTTTGGCCTTGAAGCTGTCACATAAAGGTGGTTTCCTATCATTCACTTGTACATATATTGATCAGTTTCCTTATATTTGTCCTCCTTGTTGAGTTTACATCCTATGACCATGGGTGTGCTGACAGGTTTACAATATTCCATCTCAAACTTCTTCAACATCTCTTTGATGTATTTGGTTTGAGAGATGAATATGCCTTTACTTGTTTGAGTAATTTGCAGCCCCAAAAAGAATGACAATTCTCCAAGCATGTACATATCAAATTCCTTTTGCATTTCTTCTACAAACCTTTGGCTCATTTAATCATCATTACTCCCAAAGATAATATCATATACATATACTACAATGATCAACATTCCTGCATGATTTATTTTGGTGTAGATATTGATGTTTGTTGTTCCCCTTTTGAAACTTTGTTGTTGCAAGTACTTGTCAAGTCTTGAATACCATGCTCTGGAGCTTGATTTAAGCCATATGATTATTTATTTAATTTGCAAACATAGTCTTCATTTTTTATCAATAGAAACCCTTTAGGTTGTTCTTTGTACACTTGTTCCTCTAGATGTCCATTGAGGAATGTTGACTTGACATCCATTTAATATACTTTGAAATTCTTAAATCTTGAAAATGATAAAAAAACATCCTAATGGATTCCAACCTTGCAACAGGTGCAATTTTTTCTTCCAAATCAATACCTTCTAGTAAGATTTATTTCTTACTACTTTTCCATCTTCATTCAACTTGTTCTTGAATACCCATTTAGTTCCAATCACATTTTTATCCTTGGGTCTTCGGACAAGCTCTCAAGTCTCATTTTTCTCAATCTGATTTAACTCTTCTTCCATAGCATTCACCCAATGTTGATTATTCCAAGCTTGTATAAAGAATTTAGGTTCTACTTGGGAAAATAGGGAGATATTCGTCTACTAAGAGTGGTTTCCCAATTTAATCCTTGTTTGCGTTCTAGCATTTTTGTCACCAAGAAACAAACTTTATGGGTGATTCTTTTGTATAAACCTTGACAGTGTTTGTGTATCTTGGCATTCTACTTCTTCTATCCTATCTTCTTCATTTCCTTGTTCTTCTTCCTCCTTTTCTTCATCATTTTCTTGTTCTTTTTCCTCCTATTCTTCTTCATTTTCTTGTTCTTCTTCTTCTTCTTCTTCTTCTTCTTCTTCATGTTCATTTTCTTCTTCTTTGTTCTTCTTGATTTCTTCATATATTCTAACATTAATTCTTTCAACAATATTTTTCATCCTTTTATTGTAACACCTATAGGCTTTTCTTCTTGATGAGTATCCAATAAATATTCCTTCATTTGATCTGGAATCAAATTTTCCTAAGTCCTCATTGTCTCGTTTGATGTAACACTTGCTCCCGAAAATTATGAAGTGTTTGACAGATGCTAGTCACCCTTTCCATATTTCATAGGGTGTCTTGTCACTGCTGATTCTGATTTGTTCCCTATTTAAGATATAGACAGTTGTATAATTTTCTTATCTCCAAAAACTGTCTGATAAACCTGCTTCATTTATCATCGTTCTAGAAATTTCTTGTACGTGTCTATTTTTCCTTTCAACAACCCCATTTTGTTGAGGATTTATTGATGTTGCATATTGTCTTTTTATTCCATGTCCTTCACAGAATTCCACAAAATCATTGGATTTGAATTCACCTCCATTTTCTAACCTTAAACATTTGATTCTCATCTCTGTCTCATTCTCAACTAGAGCTTTGAATTCCTTGAATTTGTCAAATGATTCAGATTTATTTTTTAGGAAAGTAACCCAAGTCATTCTTGTATAGCCATCAATGAGTGACATGAAGTACCTTTCTCCCTGCAATATTTTAGTCCTTGATGGTCCACAAATATTTTTATGTACAAGTTCCAAAGGCTTGGTAGTTTCATATTTTTTTGTTTTGAAGTGCTAACATTGCTTACAAATAGTGCTTGAAGGTTTTATGATTCTTGGCATGTCTCTTACTGCTTGTTTGATACTGATTTTTACTATATTTTCAAAGTTCATATGCCCCATTCTTTTATTCCACGACCAAATTTCATCGGTCTATCCTATAAAACACTTTTCTTCGTTGATTTCATTACAAACATATACATTACTTGGGGTTCTGATTCCTTTTGCTATCAACTTTCCTGTGTCTTCTTTTATGATCTCACATTCTTGGGAATTAAACATGAGATTTTGTCCCTGATCACACATCTGGCTTAACTAAGAATATTATGCTTCGTATCTTTAACACACCGAACCTTTTCTATTTTAGATTTTCCATTTTCAATACTGAGGGTGCCTTTTCCAACTATCTTCGATCTACCATTGTCTGCAAAGGTAACGTTGCCCTCATTTTTCTTCAATGTGATGAAATTTGTTCTATCTCCTGGCATATGACTAGATCATCCATTATCGATAACTCACTTATTCTTATTTTTCTGAGCACGGAGAGTTTCTTGAACAAATAGAGAATTTTATTTCTTTTGTTCCCAACTTCTTTTCATTATAGGTGAGACTTGCTTGAGATTAATTTTGCAATACTTTTCTATATGTCCAAAATTATTGAAGTTATAACATATGATGTTGTAATTCATCAAGGGAGAAAATGAATTGTAATTTCTCCTTGAGAATCCTTGAGTATCCTCGTAGCTATTCCTCATGTAATATCTTCTTAAACTTGTTCTACAGTCTATTTCTTTATGACCAAATCCATTACAAGATTAATAATAGCCATAGAAAGAGTTTTGATACCTAGTTGAGTGATTCCATTTTGATGGGATACTTTTCCATATTCGGTCTTTGTGATTAAAATTTTTCTCTTGTGGATCATATTGTTCTTTCCTTATGCGGTCTTCAACTTTGATTGGATTTCTGAGAGTGTCAGCATAGTTATTGGTTCTTTCTTCTCTTGATTGTTCTAAAGATGTTGATGCTTCTTCATTGACAACTTCCCTCATGTTGTTGTAGCCAAGATCCATTCTGTAAAATGGTGCTCTCTGATTATTTAGTATTTAATCTAAAGATGTAGAGATTCTTTCTGATTTCTCCAACTTCTTTCTCAAGTGGACTATTTCATATTCAAGAGTGTTGTAGATATCTTCTTTTTCTTTCAGTTGAGCCTTTAGAACTTATTCAATATTATTTGCTTCTTCTACTTGAAATTTTAAGGTAATTATTGTCTTCTCTATTTCCTTATCATCATATTCATTCTCTTTGTATTTATGTAATTCCTTCGTATTCTTTCTATTATTGTCCTTAAGTCTGTAATTTTCTTATAGGGCACTAATGAGTTATGCTTCAATATTTACTTCTACATAATTGTTTTCTTGTATTGAATCTGTATATTCATATGTTTGTGTTTCCAGGCCCATAAAGAGAATCGTGTCTACTTCACTATCGTTATCATATGATGAGCAATTGTCTTCATTGGCATATAGATTCTTCCTTTGTCTATAAGGCTTTTTCTTCTTTTCAATATTCCTTTTGTTGGTTTTATTGAAATTAAATTCTTCTTTCTCATTAGTATTTGCATAAATAAATTTATGAGAAAAGTGTCCTATTTTTCCACAATTAAAACATTTGAAAGGGAGCTTACCTTTGTATATGTTTTTTAGCTTCCTGGCAAAGTTTGCTTCTTTCTCTTCCAGTTCACTGTCTGAGCAATCACTTATATTGCACTTTGTCTTCTTTGATGTCTTAAAGGTTGTTGCCTCCCTCAATGTTCTTGGTTGGTTATCCTATTCTATTCTCATTTCATATGTTGTTATGGTTCCATACAACTCATCCATAGTTAGATTATCCAGATCCTTCATTTCTTCAATAACTAATATCTTGGGATTAAATATTGAGGGAAGTGATATGAGCACCTTTTGTACAATACTAGTTTCTTCCACATATTCTCCTAATCCTTTGATGGAGTTGACAATCTCATCCACACAAAGAAGATAGGTTGCAATGTTCTCTTCTTCATTCAACTTGATAGTTTCAAATTGTCCTTTATAGATTTGTAACTTTTCTCTTTTAACCTTATCATCTCCTTCATAAATATTTTGTAGTTTGTCCCACATCTGTTTAGTTGAGTCACAGTGCATGAATTTGGTGTATATTGATTTTTTTAATCTGCAAAGAATAACATTTGTTATATCTCAGGTTGTAGGTTGGGAAAATCCTGACCCAACCACAAAAGCGAGTGCTAAAACTAAGGGACACTACACCCAATGTCACTTCAATGTAGGTCCCGCACTTCAAGGGTGACTAGGTCACTCTAGGGAGGCAATCCCAGTGACCCTAGGAGGAATGAGAAGGATGAGGGGAAGTGTAAGGAGAAGTCCCCTGGAAGGTCAAGTGATGGAAGAAATGATTGGTTGAAAATGGTAAGTGAAGACAGGTAAATGGATACTGAGTAAAGATATAGTTGTCGGTGCAAGTGTATCTGCTCGAGACACAAGAAAAGACACTTTTCCAACTAAGTATAATAATGGATTAGCAAGTTAATCTTGTTGTCCCTAAAATACATCATCATACAAGTTAGTAAATCAGCAATAAATGTTACACGAAAGCTACTTTGAGATGTTAGATTGACTAGCTAGTTAGTAGGTGAGATAGGTTGGAAAATAGCTAGGTTTAGGCTAGGAATTGGTCAATGGTTTAGGGATGTCACAAGTCTGAATTTTCTACACAAAATTATAGACCTATGTTTGTAGCTAAATAGGGAAATTATCCGCAAAGTTAGTGGTCATATGTTAGTGCTAGGTGGCCTAAAACATGTGCCCCAACTAGGAGACTTAGTGGCTGAAAATTGGAGGAAAGTTAGGGGCTAGTTAGTGAGATATTAGCACCTAGTGTTAGTGATTTTCTGCAGCCTAATGGTTGTAGGAAACAAGTTAGTATAGCAATGACAAAACATGGATGAAAAGGTATTCCCTAAGGGAGTAAATATCCCCAAGGCATCAAGATCACTATCCAAAAGAGAAATCTTGCAAAGGTTGAAATATCACGTTTGTCGAGGCAATTGTTTTGTATCTCTAATGCAACTTGAAATTGATTAGTTCCTTAAAATATTGGGAAATGGGGTCAAAGAGATTAATAAGCTTAGATAAATCATTGGGGGTGTACGCCCTTTTAGTTCCCAAGTATAGCTAGACTTCTTAGGGTCATGCCAAGAGGGTATACGCCCTTGTATTTCTCTTGGAAAAAAAACCTTGAACATAAATATACCTTACAAAATTTAAGCTTGGATAAAATATTTGACTTGTAATGCCCTAGGGATATATTCCCTTGTAATTCCTAGGGTTTTGCAAACCAAAACAAGAATACCTTAGAGGGTGTACGCCCTTGTAATTATCCAAGGAAACTTGTGCATAATAATATCCTTCAAAACAAGAAAATGAAAAATACCTTAGGGAGGGTGTATGCCCTTATACTTCTCTCAGGGGTTTTACAAGTGACAAATTATAGAATTTAAATCAATATAACTAGACAATAAATGCAGATTTATCCTACCAAATTCATAAATTGCATTGAAAAAATCCTTATCTCGAAGATTTAGACCATCCACATTCAAGAGAAAGAGATTCCAAGCCTAGCATGTCACTTTTCCACCAATAGCCAAGAAAAAACAAGACAAGTGCAAAGAGAGAGAGAAAGAATGCTCATAGCTAGAGAAAACTTCAATCCAATAGCCTCTCACAATGGAGTGTTATGTCTTATGTGAAAATGAAATGAGGTGATCTCAATTTATATCATCCTCCTAAACATAATTTGTCCACAATTGACCATAATATTAGGGTAAAACAAAAGACAAGGGGATAACATCCCTTGTCTTTCCCCTTTACAATAATTTAACACCATTTTACACATTGAAAACCCTAAAACAAAGGTGACATCATCCCTTGAAGGAGGACATTTTGGAAAATTGATCAAGTCATTGGAGCTGGGATGAAAAGTAGGGCCTCCAAAGGCCATGCGGTGATCATATGAATCCTCTCCACCTCAAAATGCCATGTTTCATGCTCTGATTCATCATAAACTACCATATGCCCTTCAAATGTGATGTCAAGCTCGTAGGGAGCGATGTTTTTCCCCTTCTGGACAAGTCGTTTTGCATGCAAAGGGTGGGATGTGTCTATCCATCTATCTCATAGGCCTCTGAAAGCATATCTATATCGTCTTGCATGTGGGCCTCTGTCATCCATCTTGTGGATTGTTTTCCCTCATGGAAGCCCAAGCAGGGCTTATTCTTCCAAAATGGCCACCAAAATATACCTGTAAGACAAATGGGAACGCCCTCCAATGATCTCAATTAAAATCATAATTATGAGTTAATCAAGTCAGTAAAAGAACCATCAAAGAATGTATACCAGGACTACATCATACAAACATGTGCTTAAGAAGCTAGACATTTTTCCAAGTTTGCTTGTGGGAGAGTTGGCATGGTACTCTTTTCAATGGATCAAAACCCCTAAGTATAGGAACAACCCTATCTTAGTCATGTGAATGAAGTGGAATGGATGGGGGAAGTACTCAATGGGCATGGGGTTCATTATATGTAAGGATCCATAGTATCTCATTTATGGGTGCCTTTGTAAAGGGTGTGTAACACCTTCATCCATAATGCATTTTTTCCAAGCCCAAGAATTGCATTTTATCTTTCTTTATTTGTATTTTATTTCATTATAGCATAGGATGAGTTGGAGGCCACTACCCTCGCGATGTAACTAGATATCAACAATGTCACCCACAAGTACTTTCACGAAAATGAGAAGGTTAGATCGTGATGAGACCCCCTTTCCCTCATCCATGCAATTGATATTAATTACCCTGTTGTGGTAGCCATAAATGGAAATTTCATATCATTAGATACCCATAGTCATGATAGGATGGATTGTGATGAGACCCCCTATTCTCAACTGATCCTTTAAGCATTTTTATTTATTCTTTTCATGTGGTCCTTAATTTCTTGCAGAGAATATTTTCACTTCTTTCTCGGAATACCTTGGGTGAAGAATATGGAAGTTTCTTTTATTAGGATTTTATCTTTTTCCAACTACCTCCCCTCTGGGCCTTTAGCCCCTTCTTCCCATGAAATGAGAAATCGTCCCTTCTAGGGTTAGTCTAACCCAAAATCCAAAGACATGATGTCATGATGGGAAAGAGTGATGGAAAGTGGTAAGTATGGGTGGGAGTGGCATGATGACTCATCAAAGGAAGCTCCTAGAAACACCCCATCCTAAGGGTGACCATCTACTAATTGAGAGCCCAAGTCACCACCAACATTTAAACAAGGTAAAAGGCATAGTTTCCAAATCAAATGTCTCATAATAAAAAATAACCTTTGATACACAATCTTGAATGCGTCAAATATTAAAATGATACCCACCACACTCTTACCGTATGGAGCAAGGACCAAGTGACCTGTGGTGGCAAGATGGTGTGGACGATGACCAAGTGTTGAGTCACTGTGGTGGCGATGCGAGTCTCTAGCTTTGTAAAAAAGGATATTGGTGTTCATATGCTCTCTTGGAACTCCATATCTACAGCATGAGGGCCTCTAAACATAATATCCTTAGTTATCCACAAAATGGGGATAACATATGGCTCCTACTTGGGGACATGTGCTCATCGTAGAGTGCATGAGAACCGCACCATCTCTTGGTAGACATGTGCCTGCAAGGAAACATCAAACTGTCAAGTGGAGGATGGCTTATGCATCCTTGATCTCATATAGTCATAATAAAAAACAACTAAGCTAGAAAAAGAAAAATTTGACAAAATTTCCAACTAAGTATACATATATGATTATGAAATCAATAATGCAAGTAGAGAAAAATGAAAATGCAATGCAACTAAACTAATTCGAGAAAAAAAAATGCAAGATGTAAGAAACCAAGATGACTTAACTACTTACCTAGGGTCTTGGGACCCTGAAGATCAAGTCCCGAAGGTGTCAGGTGAAATTGTACAACAAGTGCAATGACCTGATCATTAGACGTAAACATTCCCCCCTGTGCTTAATCATGTGAAAAAACAAAGATAATTCCAGCACATAGTAATCATGAGCATAAATAGATATTAAATCAATCAAGAAATAAAACACATGGATATAGGTGGGAGGGAGGAAATCCTGTTGAAAAGAGAAACCACAATCTCGGTCATCTTGGAACTCCTGCCTACAAGTGTATCCACAAGCCAGATCTATCCATCTCTGGAGTGGAATAACATATGTATATGATGGCTCATCTTCATCCTCATCAACACAATCACTACTTCCTGAATATTGAGAAGATGTGAGATAACTCAAGAAGACCCCATGCTTCACCTGAGGGGAAGAAATGAGGTATGGGGCAGGCTCAGGTCTAGAAGAAGAAAAAGGTTGCCTATTCATCTACAAATCCTCGTGAGAATTCCCAAGATGACAAAACTTTCCCTTTTAGAGTGAACATCTGATTTCCTCGGGATGGCTATGTCTTGGTACTCTTCCAAAATCAAGGGAGAAAATGTCTAAAAATCCTCATAGAAAAAATATGCATCCCCAAAAGGATATGCATCACCCTGAAGATGTTGTGAGAAGACATTCTCAAAATGGATCCAAAACATATGTGATCATGTCACCGTCACCATCCCAAACATCTAATTCATATATGCATAGAGACCAATCCTTTTTTTGAGGGATACCCTCAAAGTCGTAAGTGGGATCTCTGTCAAATGTCAAAAGGGCCATGTCCCATCCACGTTTTCCAATATGTATGAAAGTGTCAATATTTTGATCATTTGTATCTAAGGGCTCTTCTAATTCTCCTTCACTTCTAGGATCATGGAACATGTTGTCATTAAGATCCTTGAAAGGGTCATAACTCATAGTGTTCTCTTATTGATGTGTAGGAGGAATAGCGACTTGGATGTCTTCATCTGGGTCATTAAGTGAAAGCACTTCATCTTCATTAAATGCCTCCTCAGAATATTCAATGTGATAAGATTCATTAGGATATTCTTGGAAGATTTCTTCATAAGCATGTTCTTCAAGCATCTTTTTTACTTGATTCATCAGCTCTTCAATGACCTCATTAGCAGTTTTTTCCCTTTCCATCTACAAAATTTCCTTCCATGAGAGATGGCAAGGTCTTGGTTTATTCCAAGGTGCCATAGTCCCATAAAATATAAGAACACCTCAGAGGAGTTTTCAGGGAGAGCAAGGCTTATCAAAGGATGAAAGAGGAGAGAAGAGGAAAGGTAAGTAATGGAAAGGTGGGTTTGGGAAATGGTGGAGTCGCCAGACAAACTTTGAAGAAGGTTTTTCAAAGGAAAATGGGTAGGTTCTTGGAGTGGAGTCATCAGGAAATCTCGGGGTGAAGTATTTGGGAAAGAGACTTTCCAAAAGTTTTTTTTAGGGCATGAAGAGGATTCAAAATCCTCCCCAACAATGACGCAAAAACGTTATAGCTCAGGTTGTAGGTTGGGCAAAGCCTGACCCAACCACAAAAGTGAGTTCTACAACTAAGGGAAACTACACCCAATGTCACCTCGATGTAGGTCCCACACTTATAGGGTGAATAGGTCACTCTAGGGAGGCGATCCTAGTGACCCTAGGGGGAACGAGAAGTGTTATAACCCTATAATTTATAGGATCAACTGGTGACTAAAAATTTTATCCTTTTATTGTTTTGATTGTCAAATGATTTTTCATTCTACAAATAATTTGAGAAAAAGAAAAGAAAAGAAAGAAAAAGAATAAAAGAGGGCATAAAAGAAATTGGATAGAGCCCCATGCAATAACAGTGACTTGGTTCATACAGTTTAAACATGGCCAAGTCCTTTTAAATTGATGTTGATAGGAGTAGTGAATAATCTTGGCTAAACTGTTTAATCTTAGCCAAGCAAATTAGGTTAGCTAGTGAATAAATTTGACCAAACTGCCTAATCTTGGTCAAATAACCCTAGGATAGAGTAATTTCTTAGTCCAATAGTTTAATCTGGGCTAAATGTCATAGGTAATCAGTTTAGAGCATAGGATAGTTTGCTTTATCTCAATAAAACAGGCATGATGATCGATGTTGAACCCTATATTTGATGTTTGAAAGTTGAATGTCTAACCCCATGGTGATAAAAACAGGGAAAGCTTTGACAAACCCACTTAAAGTGCTTATCCTAAGTTTCAAAG
>JZKD02S1593921.1:121136-131210 GCA_000966675.3 Picea glauca
CAGAGTGCAAGACTTGCTAGAATGGTGGAAGCTTTATCTCTAAGAAGATATGTGATGCCTACACTCATTCACAATAAGATAATTAAAATGAGGCTCTAAAGGCCTTTTAATGATAAACATGAATGCCAAATCCATAGACATCCAAAAACCTAACCCTAGGAGATGGAGCACCAAAAGTCATGTGGGCCTCGTTGGGGTAAGTTATTACATTAACTTCTCGGGGTCGTAACTTTTGCATACGATCTTCGTTTTAGGCCTGTGATAGCCCATTGGAAAGGTATTTTTGAGAAATACACATTATACCATCAAAATCTAACTCCATCTATAGTTTGATTGTGGAAAACCAATAAAACATTGTTTAGAGCCCCAAAACGACCTTGGAATTACAGAAAGATGTACTGACATGGAAAAATCCAAAATAAGCCAGTTGGAATAGGTGGGAGGCCACCAATATCCACCTAGATTCTATGTAGGGCTTCAGGATAGCCTCGTAAGTGCATAACCCACAATTACAAATAAATGTCCCCATTACAAAGAAACATGTTGAACTGAAAACTGTTCAGATGAGCCAATTGGAATTTGGAACATGTGGGTGAGCACCAATATCCACTTGGATCAAGAGAGGTAAATGGATACCTAGTAAAGAGATACTTGATGGCACACATATACCTACCCGAGACACAAGAAAAGACAATTTTCCAACCAAGTATAGTAATGGATCAGCAAGTTAAGCTTGATGTCCCTAAAATAAAACAACATACAAGTTAGTAAATCAGCAATAAATGTTACACTAAAGCTACTTTGAGATGTTAGATTGACTAGCTAGTTAGTAGGTGAGGTAGGTTGGAAAATACCTAGGTTTAGGCTAGGAATTGGTCAATATTTAAGGGATTTCATAAGTCTGATTTTTTTACAAAAAATTATAGATCTATGGTTGTAGCTAACTAGGGAAATTATCAGCAAATTTAGTGGTCAGATGTTAGTGCTAGGTGGCCCAAAAAGTGCGCCCCATCTAGGAGACTTATTGGATGAAAATTGGAGAAACATTAGGGGATAGTTAGTGAGATATTAGCACCTAGGGTTAGTGATATTCTGAAGCCTAATGGTTGTAGGAAACAAGTTAGTACAACCATGAGAGATCATGGAAGAAAATAGATTCCCTAAGGGAGGAAAGATCCCCAAGGCATCAAGATCATTATCCAAAAGAGAAAGCTTGCAAAGGTTGAAATTTCATGTTTGTTGAGGCAATTGTTTTTTATCTCCAATGCAACTTGAAATTGATTAGTGCCTTAAAATATTGGGCAATGGGGTTAAAGAAATGAAGAATCTTAGCTAAATCCTTGGGGGTGTATTGTTACTACTAACTAGGAGTCCAGGAGAACTTCTAAAGAATGAACACCATGTGAAATGGTGTCACGTAAAATCTCTATAACAGTGTTATATTCAACTGCATTATTCATTGATGGCCCTAGACAAATGCCACTTGAAGACACCAGTTGACCTTTGGGTGAGTAAATGACCTAAGCGGTGGAAATCCAAGTTCTATGTATGACGACTGGCACCATATGCAAATCCTAAGTATACTAAATATTTCGTTGTAATATTCCAACCAAGGGAAAACTCGATAAGCAAGATGATGACAAAAGGAAAAGATATATATACACTAAGATACACTATTATACAAAGAGTCACTCCCAAGTTTGGGGGATCAAGCGCAATATATTTTTAGGTAGAGCCCGTTTCTGGGCTCAACCATCATATTCCCTTCATAATCATCCAATTCATGGGCTCCTTTTTCTAAAATGCGTCACATGATATAAGGATCATGCCACATGGGGTTAAACTTTCCTTCCCCCAATAGTTATTTGGCTTGGTCATACAATAGGACCAAGTCACCCTCATTGTATTGTTGAGGATAGAAATACCTATCATACTATACCTTAACATGCCATTTATTCGCTTCGATAGCCATAGAGGCATCTCGACGTTGCTCATCTAGGCTCTCTAGGTGTACGAGACTTTATTCGAGATCGAAAGTGTCAAGTAAGAGATCGATTTTCAATCTAAGGGAAAGGATTCTGGAGTCACTTGGAAGGATTGAATCCACAACATGTATTAACTGAAAAGGAGAAAAACTGGTGGAATTCTTAACCAAGGTTCGAGATATGTCGGTCGTGATGGTAGGATAAATACCCGCCATGTTTCCTTCGGTGTAAATTCCATGCATATCTATTGGAACCATGGCATGATCGACCATCTCACTCAGGGTATATCTAAAATCACCCTTTTTATCCTAAAAATCTCTGGGAGGAAGTAAGAGTGATGATGCATATCGTCCCATGGCCTATCAGGACCATTCATGGCCTCTAAGATCGCTTCATCCGAAGGTAAAGTATCATTGAGGAAGTCATGTGAACAAAATGATGAGGTGGCCCATATGGGTTGGAGAACATGATCCTCCTCGTTCGTCTGTGAGGAGATAGTATACAGGTCAATAGTAGAGTCGAGAACATCATGATACGTTATCTCTATCATTGACAATGGCATTGTCATTCCAACATGTGACTGACCTTCACAAGACATGGTGGGGGAAGGTAGGGTCCAAGGATCATTGAAATATGAATTACGGAAATGAACGAACCTCACTAACAAAGAAGACCTATTGGACATGGCATAAATGTGATGAATTGGTGCCACGAAATCAAAGCTACCCATGAGGGAGGAATACATTTCGACACCAATATCTTTATTTGTCGTCTAAGAATTGTCGATCACGGGGATCGAAGGTCCAACTGATGCATTGGGACTATCATGCACAAAGGATAATTGATCAATCGTCACAATTTTACCTTCGTGAGGAAAACATAAAGTACAGAAAATAGACATTACGACTGTGGTCATAGCATAAGTCCAAATATGCCCTAGTAACAAATTATAATCAAGGGGCGCATCAACCACCTCAACATTCAACTCCACTGTCATCCCACCTAACTGGACCAGAAAGGTGGGAAGAATTTCGTGGGGAAGGAAATAATGATTGTTGGCACAAGGGCAGACCTAGGGTTCAATGCTACAATTGTGCACCAACAAAGCCCTAACTATCGACCCTTTCAACAACACCTGCAACGCAGATGAAGTCTCACCTAAGGTAGAGGCAGGGGTGGTTGCAAGACTCAGGTGTCTACAACCTTAGTTGGGACACATATCTGTGATTATACAAATTAGTAGAGCACTTAGCACCATTAGTTCCTCAATATATAATCAATAACCACTTCGCTTATAAGACAGAACTTCGCAGCATTCACACTAATCTACATTATTCAAGCACTTAGCATATACAAATGGATCAGAATGAGCATATCAAGCACTAAGCATGAATATCTAGATCATATCTAACATTCTAACATATAATAAGCACCAAGCATGAATAGATCTATCTAAACATATTAGATCATTTAGCATATAACATATGAACAAATCAAGACAAAGCACAAAGCACACAACACAGTTTTTACGTGGTTCACCCCCACCCTGGGGCTACGTCCACCAACTCTTCTTCTTTATAGTCTTCAGACAATCGGTTAAAAGCACAAAGCCTCAAAACCCTTACTCCGCATAGGACAGAAGATCTGCACATCTAGCTATATTCTTCTTCCTTGTGTTACAGCACAAAGCCTTCTACAGTATTTCACAGGGACTTGCACTCATCTCTACAAGTCTCACACAGTATGCACAGAGCACTTACAATCCTTTGATCACATAGATCTAGCACTTAGCCATTCCTTTTGCACTTAGCACATAGGCCTCTTTCTATATTGCCTATCCTTATATATATGCATTACAAAATAGGCCTAAACATGGGTAAACCCATGGGCCAACATCCCATTTCCGTTACATATTCCCAAAAACCCAAAAAGGGGCCCAAAAGGGGCCCAAGATCCCATGATCTCTGCTTCAACTTGTGCTCCTCCTTCAACAGGCTATCAAAGTCCCAAAATAGGTCAACATGGCCAAGAAACTCCCAAAACTTGGTTAAGGGCCAACAGGCCCCCAACACTTACCTGTGACTCATCCCGAGTCACTCAGGTCTGAGCAGTTCAGCCTCGAACACCTCGAGCTTGGCTCAAGCTGCTTCAACTTGTTGCTTTGTTGTGGCCTCTTGTTCAGTGAACTCCTGGATCACTACGTCGTTCACTGGCCCTTCTAGGTGTTGTTTTGTTGTGAGGACGACCTGTTATAGCTCTGCTCCTTGGCTCTCGACCTCTGTAAACAACAGGCATGCCTTGTCTTGCATTGGTTGAAGTCGTTGAGTGACTTTCATCACTTTTCTTTGAATCATATGGATCTAATGTTGAGTTGTGCGTTGTTCTCGAGATCTCTTCATTCTTTCTACAGCTGACAAGGCCTTCAGTTGCGCCTGTAGTGTATCTGCATTATTCTTCGCTTCTTGGAGCTGCGACTCCAGTGTCTGCAATTCTGGATTTTCAGTAAGAGTTTCATAGGTCTAGGCGTTGCAGTTACTGAGCTGCTTGCACTCCAAGGCAAGATATTTTAATTTGTCAACTGCGTGGTGGGAAACTGCTTCTCTTTGGTTCCTTATTTCCTGTGGGGTTTCAAGTACTGCGCGGAGCTCTAACTTGGCGATGCATTGTTGTAGCTTCTGGATTACCTCTTCCACTTGTGTCACGTGCTTCGAAAATTGTTCCTCAGTCTATACTTCGACGATTGTCACAGATCAAAGTGCTTTGTTGACCCTTTCCTTAAATTCAATTTGCTCGGTGAGCAACTGTTCCTTGCTTTGTTGTAGCTCTACTTTTTCTTCATCCCATTTCACTTGTAGAGAAATATTTTCCTTTTTTGTAGCACTTCTTTGGTCCTCAAGGTCTTTCTGTACTTGTGCTAAAGCTTGGGTGGCTTGTGTTGTTTCTTCCTGGGCTCGTCAAATGTGAGCTTCAACTGTATCAACAATGCGATGTAATTGGGTGGGCTCATCATCTAGTTATGGTGTTCCAACTGTCAAGGGTGCAGTGGATATTGCGCGGATGGACTGTAGTTCTTGTTGGACTCCTTGGACCTCATCCTTAATCTAACTGAATACCTCCTACTGCTTAGCTTCTTGCTTCTCTGTTATCTCCAGAGAAGCATCATTCAGTGCTACGATGATGAAGTCAAAGTCGTCTGAGGTGAGGGTGGTCTCGAATTTGGTTCTGGTTTCTTTCACTTTCTTCCTTAAAGAAGGTTTCGGAGGGGAAACCTTCATTTTCTTTGAGGGATCCTCCTCGTCTCTTGGAGGTGTAACCTCGCCTTTCTTTTGTTCAACCTTTGTGCCATCACCTCCTTGCTCTGTTGAGATGGACGCGGTCTTCATGGATGCGCTGTCTAAATCATGGACCTCTTCAGTCTTCTTTATCTTGTTGGGTCTAGCTATATCCAGTGCAGTTTCGGGGCTGTCAACATCGAACATCTCTGCAGGGTCCACTGGAACACAGAGGTCTATCAACCATTCCTTAGTAATCTCCTCCAAGTCATCCTCTGTTAACTTGTAGTATGACTATAGCTATTGTTTATGCTCATCAGCATGTGCTGTGATATAGATAAAATGGCGGTCAGTGCTGAATTTCATCAAGGTTCTAAACCTATGAAGTGTGTTCGGGGTTATGTGAGGCATGGCCTGTATATCTACCTTCAACTGGTTATAATACATGTGGAAGACAAAATTTGATTGCCACTGCTTGTTCATGTCATTGGAGTACCACAGCGTATTGAACTTCGCAGCCAGAGGTTCAAATGGCTCAGTGTCTAGGAAGGTCTCACCTTTCGACATCTCCCATGTGATGAAAGTGATAAGGATAAGAAGCCAGCTGAAGTGGAATTTGTATCCTTGATCCTGTGCTTCCCTGCAATCTAGTTCCAGTTGGTTCACAAGATACTTTGCCCAATTCATCTATAGTCCCTCTGCACACTTTCCTACGAGGTCGACTACAAATCCAGTTACTTGGGTCGGTCTGTTCTTGCGAACTAGCTTGCCTGCGATCAGCTGACAAGAAAGGCGCACTGCACCCCTCTGGATAGAGGCTACCTTGTATCCTCGTGTGCCCTTCTCTACATTGTTACAAGTATCCTTTATCCTATGGGCAAGAGCACGATCTGCGGTCTTTTCGGGGTAGAAATATTGTGGGTTAGGGCCTTGCATGCTAATCCCTATGATCTGATTGATCAAAGTCGGATCCACTGTGATGAGGCAATTCAACCATAAGTATCCTCCATGATAGCAGGACAGCAGCAACTTGATGCACGCGTTCACTTCTTGATGCTTCCCGAAGTGAGGAATATTCATTACATTAAGTAGTGTGGACTACGCAAGGTTCATGGTCCACTACTGGGGAACGATATTTGAATTCTTTCCCTTGGTTCTAGTCAGATACTTGTATGGGGATAGCATATTGTACACTTTCTCGTCGCCAAGGTTGAAGTCACTAAACTTCAACGCTGCAATCTTATCCTGATCTGTGTGCACTATGTGTATCCCCTTTGGAAGGTACGCAGTGACCAATTCATATTCAAAATCTCAAGCCACACTGTCTCAGTTTATTGTGTCGCTCAGAGGTGGTAGATAAGCAAGTAGAATTCTCGGAATTAGCTTATCATTCGTGATATCATATCTATGCTTCATTCGTTTCTCAACAGCTGGTCAGGATGGCCCGGCTCGAGCAATGGATGGAGAGGCTTCTAGTCCTCTCGTCGAAGATGCGTGTACACACTCCTCTCTCCGACATGACTCTCTCTGTCATCAAGTCGATCAAAACTTCCTCAATGGCTTTCTCTACAGTGCTCAATGCTTTCGGCATACGCACTCGGGGTAAACAATTCACGTGATCAGGGAACAACTCAGACACGATAATGAGATAGAGAACGAGAGAAAAATGATCACTGTAGAAACTCGGCTTAGGCTATGGGCTCGAATTCTCGATTGGCAAAAGTGTTCTCGGTGCATGGCGCGACGAGCTAAATAGGTAATTCGACAACGGTTGGCTTGCAACGGGTATGGACCTCTATTAACTCATGTTCAATCCGTTATGGCACAGTCCAATGCTCTGATGACAAACCTTTATTGTTTTTGTGTTCGTTTAGAGCGGAAGTCAAATGGATATATCGGCCCCAACGGCTATATTGCTTCGTCATGGCAAAGTGCCATGTGTCGTTGTTCTGATATCTCGACGAAACTCCAATTTGTAAGTTTTAAACCTGTGAAGTAAAGCAATGCACATAGATTCTTAAGAAAAATAGAAATTAATCAATGGCTCATTCACATAGTACACAGAGATTTATACCGGAAACCCTCAACCAGGAAAACCTTTCTTATATTCATTATATGGAATTTCACCATTCACTATACAATATATATACAATGTTTTTAGGTATTCCGTAGATGCCAAAACCCTAATCCCTTAAACCAAGATTAATTTACAAAACTGCTAAAAATAGCAAAAACCACCCAAAACAAATTTCGGGGCGCTGTCCCGAATGATGTATGTAACTAGGGGGGGCATACCTGCCCCCCCTGACACCCCCCTAGGAAAGAGACCGGTGCACATGACACAAAGAGAACTACTAGAGGGATCGCCAGACATGGTTGTCATATCTGACACGCCCACACACACACATGCAAAGAATATAACACCTACCCAACATTCTCCCACTTGTTGTTTTCTTTGCATCCAAGGGTCCAAGGGATTATATAGTCAACAATCCAAGGCAGCAATGCCAATTGCTACTCTACACCAGGAGAACTTTTCTGTGTTCACAGACTTTGTTAATGAATCTGCAACATTCTTCAAAGTGTCAACCTTTTCCAGCAGCACCTTCTTTTCCTCAACCATGTCTCTCACAAAGTGATACTGAACATCAATATGCTTTGTCTTCGAATGATAAGATGGGTTCTTTGCAAGGAATATTGCACTCTGACTGTCGCAATCTAATCTCACTACTTGTTGTACCAACCCAATACCTAAACACAATCTTCGTAACCATACTGCTTCCTTGCTTGCATGAGTGGCTACCATGTATTTAGCTTATGTAGTTGAGAGTGCCACTACAGCCTGTATTTTGCTCATCCAATTGATTGCTCCTACAAATAGGTTAAACACATACCCACTTGTATATCTTCTATGATCTAGATCTCCAGCCCAGTCTGCATCAACAAAGCCATGTATGTCCACCACTCTTTCCAATCCTGGTCTTCCTTGGTAGCATAATCCATAATTGGTAGTGCCACGCAAATACATGAAGACCCTCTTTAATGTTGTCCAATGCTCCTTCCCTAGTTTTGACATATACCTGCTCAAAACTCCCACTGCATGTGCAATGTCCGGTCTAGTATAGACCATTGCATACATCAAACTACCAACTACACTGGCATATGGAACATGGGACATGTCCTCTTCTTCTTCTTGTGTCTTGGGACACTGATCTGAAGATAAATTTACACCTATAGGGATAGAAACCTTGATTGGTTTACTTCCATGCATATTAAACCTCTGCAATATCGTCTCAACATATTTTCTCTGATTCAACCAGAGTTTCTTGTTTGCACGATCTCTTTTAATTTCCATTCCTAGAATGAATTTAGCATCACCGAGATCCTTCATGTCAAATTTGGAGGATAGCTGAGTTCACCTCCTTGATAACATCCATGTTATTTTCTACCAACAACATGTCATCAACATACAACACTACATAAATCAAGTGATTGCCAACTTGCTTGGAATATACACAGTGACCAGCCCTGCTTCTCACAAATCCCAATCCAAGGATGTATGTGTCAAACTTTTGGTACCACGTCCTAGGTGATTGCTTTAGACCATATAGTGACTTCTTTAGCTTACATATCAGCTCTTTCTTTCCCTTCACTGCAAAGCCTTATGTTTGCTTCATGTAGATTTCTTCTTCAAGATTCCCATGTAGGAATGTTTTCTTCACATCCATCTGTTCCACTTCAAGATCAAAACTAGCATCAATAGATAAAACAAATCTAATAGATGTTAATTTGGCAACAGGAGAAAAAATCTCACCAAAGTCAATTCCCTCTACCTGGGAATAACCTTTTGCTACTAACCGAGCTTTGTATTTCTCCACTTTACCTTCTACATTAAACTTCTTCTTAAACAACCATTTGATACCAACAGATTTTATTCCAGCTGGCAACTCAACTATATCCCATGCCTCATTCTTATCCAAGGCTTCCATTTCTTCAACAATGGCCTTCTTCCATAGTTTACTATCCTCTGAATTCACTGCTTCCCTGACAGTTCTGGGATCATCATCAATAATAGATAAAGCAAAATTGGAATGGAAATTAGGTGGACTATACCTTTCTGGTTGCCTTCTTTCTCTCACTGATCTCCTCAATACTGGGGTATGAGGTTCTTCTTCTTCTTATGCTTCATCTTCTTTAGATGATTCAGATTTTGCATCATCCAAAGCAATCTCTATTTTCTCAGGTTCTTCTTTCCTTGTTCGGAATTCCTGCTTGGAAACATCTTTTACCTCTCTAAAAAAAACATCTCGGTTGTAAATAGTCTTCTTAGTTTCTAGGTTCCAAAGATTATAACCTTTCACACCATCTTTATAACCAATAAAGATACACTTTTCAGCTTTATTATCCAGCTTACTCCTATTTTCCTTTGGAACATGTACATAAACATCACAACCAAACACTCTAATATGTTCAGGGTTTCTTTCCAGTCCATACCTCATGTGGATTTTTATCATCCAATGTTGGTGAGGGTGATCGATTAACCAGGTAACATGTTGTACCCACTGCCTCTGCCCAGAATTCTTGTCCTAACTTGGCACTGTTGAGCATGCTCCTTGATTTTTCCATCAGTGTCATGTTCATCCTTTCTGCAACTTCGTTCTGCTGAGGAGTGTATGGAGTAGTCTTCTACCTTGTTATACCGCACTTCTTACAGAATTCTTCGAATTCATTTCCACAGAATTCTCCACCATTATCTATTCTCAATACCTTTATTTTCTTCTCTGTCTGATTTTCTACCAGAGCCTTAAACTCTTTAA
>JZKD02S1593921.1:137031-162472 GCA_000966675.3 Picea glauca
CCATATGTTAAGAACCAAATATCAATATAGCATAGAAAAACCTCAGAAAAAGTACTCAACGCCTTGAAAAAGAGATAATTTCAAATAATAATCCTCTTCAAGGGGGAAACCTCCTCTTACCCCACTTAAATGTTCAAGTACAAGATGATTCCAAATGAAAATGTCTCCTTTGTATATATAGGAGACTAGGATATATAATTACAACTAATGGCCTAAATCCGACATAAATAAAATAACATTACTAATTTAATATGCCCCAATTAATGGGTAATGATCCAATATTAGGGCTTAACACGATCAACCATACATCACGATCTGCATGTGTAGTTGTAGATGCTAGGTAAACATCACCTCCTTCTTCAGTGGAGGTTTTCGCCTCTATGGAAGAGGTACTATCAGATCCCTTTGGTTTATCAACCTTCTTAGACTTGCAATCTTTCTTATAATTCCCTATTTTACCACACTTCCAGTATTTCCTCAAAGATTTTCCTGGAGACTTAGATCTACCTGTAGATTTAGATCTACCCTCCGAAGGCTTACCGAGATTCCTGTCTTGGGGACGACCTCTTATCAATAAAGCATATGTGTTATGACTATCCATGTTTTTTTGCCTCATCTCTTCAGATAACAAGAATGAAACTGCATCCTCATACTTCAATGTAGATTGAGTGGTACTACCAATTGCTACAACTAGATTATCCCAAGATTCTGGCAAAGATCATAACAAAGTAATACACTTATGTTCTTCTGCAATCGTAATATTAACAGAGACAAGTTGACTTACCAGAGTATTAAAGGCATTTAGATGTTCTGTCACAGAATCTCCATCTTCCATCCTAAGATAATACAACTTCTTTCGAAGAAACATCTTGTTTACCAAGGACTTTGATTGATACAAATTCCCCAACTTATCCCATAGTTCATTGGTTGTAGATTCTGCCGAGACATTCAACAAAACCAAATCTTCCAGGCAAAGTCGAATAGTACTCCTTGCTCTTTTGTCCAACTTCTCCCAATCTTCCTTCAACATACCAGTAGGTGGTGTACTAGTAGTTTGTGTACTAGTAGTTTGTGTACTAGTAGCTTGTGTGCTAGTAGACGGTGTACCAGTGGGTTGTGTACCAGGATCCACAGCGATCCATTGTTCTTTGTCTACAAGAAGGTCCTCCATCTTGAGCTTCCATAGCTCAAAATTTTTACCATTAAACTTCTCTATCTCGATTCTAGATGAGCTCGCCATTCCTCTTTCTATACTCGAATCTCCACTGCAAAATCTCCCACTAAACCCAGGTTTATCACAAACCCAAGATAAACTTGATCTATCAAGACCAAGCCAAAACCTCAACAACAAAGGCATCCCTCTGAAGCCAAAAATGAGCTCTAATACCACATGTAAGTTTTAAACCTGTGAAGTAAAGCAATGCATATAGATTCTTAAGCAAAACAGAAATTAATCAATGGCTCATTCACATAGTACACAGAGATTTATACCGGAAACCCTCAACTGGGAAAACCTTTCTTATATTCATTATATGGAATTTCACCATCCACTATACAATATATATACAATGTTTTTAGATATTCCGTAGATACCAAAACCCTAATCTCTTAATCTGGGATTAATTTACAAAACCGCTAAAAATAGCAAAAACTGCCCAAAAAAAATTTGGGGTGCTGCCCCAGGCTACCGCCCATTTCCAAACACTGTGTGTAACTAGGGGGGGCATACCTGCCCCCCCTGGGACCCCCCTAGGAAATCGCCCAGTGCACACGACACAAAGAGCACTACTAGAGGGATCGTCAGATGCAGTTGTCATATCTGACACGCCCACACATACACATGCAAAGAATATAACACCTACCCAACACAATTCTGCAATTTTTCTTTCTGCGAGGTCTCCTCTAGAAAATCCTAAAACTTTTCAGTACTAGCCCTCTTCTTTCTTAACTTTCTAGCCTTCTTTCCAATGAGATTTGTCTTGGTAGTGATTTTCTCATTCTAATTCTTTTCTTCTTTAGTCTTAGTTACTTCGCATTGTTGAAATTCTTTTCTAGGGTTCCTGGATAATACTTCTTCTTTGTCTGGGATAGGTAATTCAATCTTCTGAGGATCTTCTAGTGTTCTCTTAGCTTCAACATCCAGGTTGTTAGTATTAAATATCTGTGATCTGCTCTCATGTTACTCAATCAAGTGTGTGATCCTTTTGGTCATAATGTCTTTTAACTCTTGCTTCTTTTGTTCCAAAACTTCTTCTTCTTCCTTTCGTTGGGCTTGGTCTCTATTAATCCAATATTTTCCTATTAGCATGGTAAATGGGGCGCTATCTTCGACAAATTTAATAATTTCAAAGTCTTCTTCTGTTGAAGTTCCATTGACAGTCATAGTTATCCGAGCAAGACTTCCACATAGGTTTACTAGCTTTCCTCTGAATAAACCTATTCCCCCTAGTGAAGGGATCATAGTAGACCTTCCTATAACTTCACAGGTTCTCTCTGGCATAATATTCATCTGTGTTTCCTCATCCAAAATATAGTCAATGTTGAAGTCTCCTATTCTTGCTTCGATGCATTCCTTTTCTTTGAAGATCTCTGATAAGCTGACATGTTGGTGGTCATTCAGGGTTTCTTTCATCTGTAGCAATGATTTCTCTGATTCTTTTTGAGGTTTGTCTGTACGTTCTAGATCTGCCTTAGGGTTTTCTTGATTTAGGTTCATTCTTTCAAGCTTAGCAATCATTCTAGGGCAATCCAATACTTCATGGTCTAGATATTTACAACAAAGACAACTAGGTCTTCCACTAGGACATTCCTAAACAAGATGTCTTGGCCTTCTGCAAATGTAACAGAGGGTTAATCCTCTCTTCCTTTTAAATGATCCCCATCTTCTTATGTATTGTGCACTAGGATCATATGAGCTAACCTGCAACAAATTCTTTCTAGGATCCTGCATTCATTCGTTAGTTCAAACATTCTTTCTTTGCATAGGTATAACATATCTTTCACTATTCTTATTAGATCTACTCATATCAAATATTATTTCATCTATTAATGACCTAGATTTCAAACTAGGACAGGCTCTATTAAACATACTTAGATCCATATTCTAGAAACAAAAATTTCCACTTATCTTACTTCTACAGGGCACAAAGTTTTCAGAGCTTGTTTTTTTTCTTTAGATCTGATCTTCTTTTCTTCAAATCGGGTTTCTTTATTTCAGATCTAATCTTCTTTATTTAGCACAAATCTTTACAGATCAAGTAGAATACTATGCACTACGGCATAGATCTATGCACAGATCTTTTACAATTTCAGTATGAATCTTTGCACAGAGCTTCTTCTTTTCTTAGTTCCCGTCTATCACAGTTTCAGGTCCCGGCAATGGAACCATTTGTTGGCACAGTGGCAGACCCAGGGTTCAACTCTATAACAGTGCACCAACAAATCCCTAACTACCGGCCCTTTTGGCAACACCTGTGAAGCAGATGAAGTCTCACCCAAGGTAGAGGCAGGGGTGGTTGCAAGACTCAGGTGTCTGCAACCTTAGCTGGGACACAGATCTATGATTATACATCTTACTAGAGCACTTAACACCATTAGTTCCTCAATATACATTCAATAACCACTTCGCTTATAAGACAGAACTTTGCAGCATTCACACTAATCTACAGTATTCAAGCACTTAGCATATACAAATGGATCAGAATGAGCATATCAAGCACTAAGCATGAATATCTAGATAAGATCTAACATTCTAACATATAATAAGCACCAAGAATGAATAGATCTATCTAAACATATCAGAGCATTTAGCATATAACATATGAACACATCAAGACAAAGCACAAAGCACACAACATAGTGTTTACATGGTTCACCCCCACCCTGGGGCTATGTCCACCAACCCTTCTTCTTTATAATCTTCAGCCAATCGATTACAAGCACAGAGCCTCAAAACCCTTACTCCGCACAGGACAGAAGATCTGCACAGGTAGCTATATCCTTCTTCCTTGCCTTATAGCACAAAGCCTTCTACAGACTTTCACAGGGACTTACACTCAGCTCTACAAGTCTCACACAGTATGCATAGAGCACTTACAATCCTTTGATCACATAGATCAAGCACTTAGCCATTCCTTTTGCACTTAGCACATCGTCCTCTTTCTATATTGCCTATCCCTCTATATATACATTACAAAATAGGCCTAAGCATGGGTACACCCATGGGATGACATCCCATTCCCATTACATATTCCCAAAAACCCAAAAAGGGGCCCAAAAGGGGGTCGATATCCCGTGATCTCCGCTTCGACTTGCACTCCTCCTTCGACAAGCTGTCGAAGTCCCAAAATAGGTCAACATGACCAAGAAACTCCAAAAACTTGGTCAAGAGCCAACAATGACCATCAAATGTGGTCAACATAGTTAGAGATGGAGGGAGGGTTGGAGAGCCAATGGATTTCCAACAGGTTAAGGAAATCACACACGTTGCAGCACCTTCATCAATAACAGTACATTTGATGGTATACTTTGAGTAATCCACATGGATTTGAAAGGCCACATGGTAAGGCAAGCGAGGCTTCAGATCTATGATATCAAACTTGATAACCTTATATCCACATGGGTCTAGAGATCCTAATGCATATAACAATGCATTCCTCTGTGAATGACACATCTGGAGCACCTCCAAAGCCAACATCGCACAAGGGGTTTGACCCAGATCCTCGACAACAGAATATTTTTGGGCAGCTCTAGCATTAGGGTTGTGGGCATAATGTTTTAGTACTCTTTTCAAAATACGAGGCGAAGGCTATGGATTTCTTATCTGCAAATGTGTTTATGGAGGAGGGGGAGACTCTAGACCTGGAACAATCTGTGAAGAACTATAATCATGAGATCAAGTGGCTACAATAATATGAGACTTGACCATATTTACACATAAACGGTCACCTTCATGCACTTGGGGGTTTTGATTCCCACCTGCCGCATTTTCAGCATTAGAGGAGCTCGGATGCCATGTGCTAATTATGCAGAAATGGATTCATCAGCACAACAAGTGGTTGAGATAAGAGCCTCATGGATTCTTCAATTTTGGGGCATAAGTGGGTAAGGTGATCATTTGTACAAAGTTTACAAGGAAACTTCACTTTCCACTTTTATTTATTTCCCTCACCAGCATCATTATTAATGTTGTCCTTGAGTTTATTATTATTATTATTTCTCCCACCCTTACGATTATTACCACGTCCTTTATTTCTATTCCATCTTGGTTGTTGGTTACCATTCTGGTTGGTCAACGACTATACATAATGCACATCCGCCGACTGAGTGGGACTGGAGGACATAGATGAAGCTTGTCCTGCTACAAATTGGCTTAGAGAAAACTCCTTCAACTGGTGTGTTGCCAATTCTATAGACTTAGTATTTGTAGAGCCTATAATGTCATTGGCATGATCCCCAAGATATTTTCTAGGGTCATAATTTGACCTCGGTGCGTCAAGAATAATTTCGTATAACATCCCAGATTGAGAATATATGAGGTCCAATTGTTGGGCTTTGAAAATAGCTTCCTCTTCAGCTTATACCTTGGATGTAGAAACATCCTTCAAAATATAAGGCAATAAATACTTAAGGAACCATTCCAACAAGAACTCTGGAGGAATGTAGGCTTTGGTCAACCTCATCCATCTACACCATTCTTGAATGTGGTCTAACATATGGGTGGATTTCTCCTGGCGGAGGGCCGACAAAAGTTCTATGTTGGCATTGTAATGAACCGACAATTGGAAGTGGTTGAGAAAGACTAAAACCATCTAATTAAAATTTATGTATCTTCCCCCTGGTAGCTCAATGTACCATTTCATTGCAACCCCCATAAGGGTGCGTTGAAACAGTCTCAAACGAATAGAAACATCGTTAAGGGAATTGGAAGAGAACCAAATATGAAAAGTAGTGACATGATCACCAAGATCCTCTCCAATATTTCCCTTGAATTTCATATTATTCAAATGATGTTTGGTGGGGACAGGAGGCCATGACGGATCATGACACATCAATTCATTCATTAATCTTGAAAAGTATGGAAAATTAAGCATGGACAAAAAAGGGAGTCGGGGTTGCGGAATCTGAGCCCATGCTCCCATGAAATTTGATGTTGATGGATCGCAGCCCAACCAAGGTTCTAGTATGCACCATGGCCCTGTCTGGTATGGTAATATCCTCCTCCAAACTGATTCATAAGAGGTTGTGTGGGTACCATACCTGTGGGAATTTTATAATGAGGGTTATAAACATTTCCCCCAGCCAGAGGAGCTCTAGGCCAGGGTTTTCCCATAATATGAAACCTACTCCCTCCAAGTGTAAATCTGGAGGATAGGGGTGGATTCGTCATACCAAATGTGTTTGTCGAAATCGATGTGGAGGAGGAAGGAGTAAAGGACAAAACATAGGCAATAACTTGTACGCCTGGTTGATTACTCCATCCAGGAGTATTAAGACTAGGATTAGACCCAGGAGGGAAAGGAGGTTGCCTTCCAACCGTAGGAGTTGTTTGGGGAATATGAGCTCCACCAAACGAAATTGGAATATGTGGAGGATCCATGCCCCCAAGTCCAATACTAAGATTAGTATTATTTGCAGGAATGGAAGATGAAATTTGTGAGGTCATATTCAACATACCAAAAGATAAAGGGTTAGAGACTAAAGGAATGGACTGGGAATTGTATCCAGGCGTACCAAAAAGAGACCCAAAAGGGTTCATTACTATGGGTTGAGTAGCAACCACATAACGGATAGGAGTGATGACGGGAAGCTCCGACACTAAAACCATAGTGGTTGAAGGCGTCAAAGGAGTTCCATTAACTACGGAAGGTATGGGAGTCAAAGGAATCTCATTATCTTTCTGACTCGACTCGGCACTCATACTTGTATGATCATAAGTCTGGTAGGTGGAGGTGTGTGTACCAAGTTTGATAACTTTACGCCTTTTATAAGGAAAAGACTAAATATGTGGTGGTAACTTTAACAAATGGCGAGACCTACGAGGACGTTGGTCTGGCTCCACGATGACCCAAGACTCAAGATACAAAAATAAATCCTAAGGCCAACTAACAATCAAAGAGCACACCAAAATAAACAAAAAGTCCAAATGCACACAAACATGATATAGTAGTTGAAAAGGGGGCATCCCTCACTACAGTAGGTATGCCTTGCCCAAGATGGGCTTGAGACTCACTTCAAAAGATCGAAGGTATCAGAATCAGTTATAAGGACCCTCATGGGATTAACAACGCAGTCAATCAGATCCCCCCAAAGAGGTAATCCTCCATAAATTATGTGTGTTGTCTAACCCTTATTTGATTTAGGGTACCCGCAAAAGAACTCCTGCAAGTAACCTATGTGGCTACCTATGTCAAGCAACTAAAGCCACCATGATATAACCAATGCGCAGGCGAAAAATCGTACGTTAGGTCCACCGTGTGGGTAGGATAACAAACCCCAAAATATTGAAAGCACCGCCTCTCACAGAGTTAAAGGTGCTAGCAAGACCCCAAAATACAAATAGATCCCCAGAAATATATCTAACGCTAAGAAGGTATTATAAGGATATCTCTACAACCAACTTCATGTGACCTCGTGCTTAACTACGATGTGAGCGGAGCATCCTAACGTCACTAATTACACTATGGATTTCACCACTCCCTTTTCAGACACATATGTTGAGTTTAATAGCCTTGGAGATGTTTAATCAGAAAATCCTATTCCAAGGCCCTATATTCTATGCTTGTGTGTGTACTTCTGAAAAATAAAATTGTTTCTAATCAATTTTAAATAATCAGCGTTACTTTTAATGGCTTTGTTTACTCAAGAGATTTGGTCTTGAAACTGATTATGTTATAACTTAGAAAATTAAAGAAATTAATATAAACATAAAGCTAAGTTCTAATCTTCAATTCTCAAAAGATGATAATATTGTCAAAATGCAACTTTCAATTCAACTTTGCAATTTAAATAAGATGCAATCTTTCCATATGTATCAAGATCAATACTAAACAACCAAAAGAGAAAATACCAAAATGCAAAATGTAATTTTTTGTATTTTCAATATAAAGAAATGAAAATGCAAGGACTGAATAGAATCTTGATATATAGACCCTAATGCAAGCAAAAAGATACAATTCAAGAAGGATACCAAGAAGCAAATACTCATACCAAGATGCTAGGACAACCAATGAAAAAGATGATGAGAAAGAAAAACCGCCCAAAAATTCAACCATAAAAAGGTTTCCTATCACTCTACAGGCACTCAACAATTAGGACAAAGACCCAAGAAGACTCAACAACCATCAAAACTCACCCAACAAACACCAAACTCAACAGGTAAGAAAAAAGGGTTGATGTACGTGAGTGTTTAAGAAAAAATTGTGTATGTGTGCGCCCTATAGAAGGACAGCTCGCGTATGTATGTGTATGCCAAGGGAAAACCCACATATATGTATTAAAACACTTCCATGGTAAGGATAAGACCAAGAAACTCAGATTCAAAGTAAAAATAAGTTGTCAAGAAATCATTCGACAAGGAAACTCAGGTTAATAGAGAGCAATCGACGGAGAAAATCACTCCAAAAGTAGAAGATTCCATCTCCAGTATGGTTGCCAATTTTGTTATGAGGAAAATAATTCTATGGCATGGGGTAAACCACAACAAACATAATGAATGCAGAAGTCAACTCTAATCCCAAGTATGCTATGTAAATGAAAATTCTAACAAGACAAGATAAAGAGCCTACCTCATCTAGACGTTCGATGAAGACCACCATTGAGCACTCGACTCAAAGATTTATACCTGCAACTTGTCCTCAACAACCAAGATACACAAGAATATGGTGATAATATATAATGTTAGCACATACAATAGCATAATCCATTAACATTCATAAAAAAAATACACGCATGGAATAATAATTCAAATATTTGCAGGATATCAATTGGACAAGAAAAGAGTATTTCTATTAAAAAAGGATCAACAGAAGTGTATGAATGACAAAATTTCGTTTCGACACGTCTCAGAACCGAGAAACTAAGTCCCTTCCAGCTGGGACTCCACCACTTTAATCCTCCACCAAAGGCAAGCTCATATAAGAGAGACAATGAGGTTCTCCATCAAAGAGGGAAGAGCTTGGGGGATGAACAATGTATTCATACTTTAAAGGACAAAGGGATGCAGACTCAATGTGAAGTGAAAATATCTCCAAAGTATCTTTTCTCTCAAAAGTTGAATTCTCTCCTCTTCCACGATTTGGTTATGGCCCAATTTATAGCCTTCAAATGGAACTGAAGGACTGAGTCAGAATGTTTCTAGTATATGGAAGGTCAAGGATCATGGATCTCATGACCTGACATGGAAACCCAACACATTTTTTAACTTTGAGCACCAAACTCTATGTACATAGGTTGTAGTGGTACAACCTGCATATACGCATGATGTCTAACTTCTAGGGTGTGTATATGTGGAAAAATACGATTTTTTGGCTCTGGGAAGTGCAAAAGGGGACTTGAAGACTGCATAGGGAAATGGAAAAGGCCTTTTGAGTAATTTGCATGGGGTGAGGCAAAACTTTCTATAACATGTACGCCCTTGTAGTTCCCAAGTATAGCTAGACTTCTTAGGGTCATTCCAAGAGGGTATACATCCTTGAATTTATCTTGGAAAAAACACCTTGAACAACAATAGACCTTACAAAATTTAATCTTGGATAAACGATTTGACTTGAAATGCCCTAGGGGTGTACGCCCTATTATTTCCTAGGGTTTTACAAACCAAAAAAAGAATACCTTGGAGGGTGTATGCCCTTGTAATTATCCAAGGAAACTTGTGCATAATAATCTCCTTCAAAACAAGCAAATGAAAAATACCTTGGGGAGGGTGTATGCCCTTATACTTCTCCCAAGGGTTTGACAAGTGACGAATTATAGAATTTAAATCAAGATAAATAGACAATAAATGTAGATTTCTCTTTCCAAATTCATAAATATCATTGAACAAACCCTTATCTCCAAGATTTAGACCATCCACATGCAAGAGAAAGAGATTCCAAGCCTAACACGTCACTTTTCCACCAATAGCCTAGAAAAACCAAGACAAGTGCAAATAGAGAGAGAGAGAGAATGCTCATAGCTAGTGAAAACTTCAGTCCAATAGTCTCTCACAATGGAGAGTTATGTCTTATGTGAAAATGAAATGAGGTGATCTCAATTTATATCATCCTCCTAAACATAATTTGTCCACAATTGTCCACAATATTAGGGTAAAACAAAAAACAAGGGGATAAATACCCTTGTCTTGCCCATTTACAATAATTTAACACCATTTTACACATTGAAAACCCTAAAACAAAGGTGGTGTCATCCCTTGAAGGAGGACGTTTTGGAAAATTGAGCAAGTCGTTGGAGTTGGGATGCAAAGTAGGGCTTTCATAGGCCATGTGTCAATCATTCGAAGCCTCTCCACCTCAAAATGCCATGTGTCATGCTCTGATTCATCATCAACCACCATATGCCCCTCAAATGTGACGTCAAGCCCATAGGGAGTGACATTTTTCCCCTTCTAGGAAATTCRTTTGGCATGCAAARGGTGGGATATGTCTATCCAATTGTCTCCTAGGCCTCCGAAAGCATCTCTCTRTCACYTGRCATGTGGGCCTATGCCATTCATCATGTGGGTTGCTTGCCCTAATGSAAGCCCAAGATGGGCTTATTCTTCCAAAATGGCCACCAACCTGTACTTGTAAGACAAATGGGCATGCCCTCCAAGGATTTAAATTCAAATCATCATGATGAGTGAATCAAGTYWATAAAATAACCATCAAAGCATGTATACYAGGACTACATSATACAAACATGTTCTTAAGAAACTAGACGTTTTTCCAARTTTGGTTGTGGGAGGATTGGCATGGTACTCTTTTCAATGGATCAAAACCCTTAAGTCTAGGAACAACCCTATATGATTCATGTGAATGAAGTGGAATAGATGGGTAAGTAMTCAATGGGCATGGGGTTCATGATATGCAAGGGTCCATAGTATCTCATTTATGGGTGCCTTTGTGGAGGGTGTGTCACACCTTCGTCCATAATGCATTTTTTCCAAGCCCATGAATTGCCTTTTATCTTTCTTTCTTTGTATTTTCTTACAATATAGCATAGGCTGAGTTGGAGGCCACTACCCTGGATTGGTGACTAGATATCGACAAAGTCACACACAAGTACTTTCACAAAAATGATAAGGTTGGCTCGTGATGAGTCCACCTTTACCTCAGCCATGCAACTGAGAGTCATTACCCTAGTGTGGTGTCCAGAAATGGTAATTTCATACCATTAGATACCCATAGTCGTGATAGGTTGGCTCATGATAAGACCCCTTATCCTCAACCGATCCTTTAGGAGTTTTTATTTATTCTTTTCATGGGGTCCTTAATTTCTTGCGGAGAATATTTTCATTACTTTCTCAGGATCCCCTTGGCAAAGCATTTGGAAGGTTATTTTATTAGGCTTTTATCTTTTTCCAGCAAACTCCCCTCTGGGCCTTTAGCCCCTTCTACCCATGAAATGAAGAATGGTCCCTTCTAGGGTTAGTCTATCCCAAAATCCCAAGATATGGTTTCATGAGGGGAAAGAGTGATGGAAAGTGGTAAGTCTGGGCGGGAGTGGAACGATGAATCATCAAAGGAATCTCCCAGAAACACCCCATCCTAAGGGTGACCATCTACTTGAGTGCAAAAGTAAACCACTAGCATTTAAACAAGGTAAAAGGCATGGTTTCCAAAGAAAATGTCTCATAATAAAAAATAACCTTTGATACACAAGCTTGAATGTTGCAAATATTAAAATGATACCCACCATAATACCTGACTTGTACCATATGGAGCAAGAGCCAAGTGACCTATGGTGGCAAGATGGTGTGGAAAATGACCAAGTGTTGAGTGACTATGGTGGCGATGTGGGTCTCTAGCTGTGTAAAAAAGGATATTGTTGGTCATGTTCTCTCTTGGAACTCCATATCTACAACCTGAGGGCCTCGAGACGTAATCTCCTTAGTTGTCCACAAAATGGGGATAACATCTGGCTCCTACTTGGGGACATGTGCTCGTCGTAGAGTGCATGAGAACAGCAACATCTCCTAGTAGACCTGCGCCTGGAAGGAGACATCAAACTGTCAAGTGCAGGATGGCCTACTCATCCTTGATCTCATATGGTCATAATCAAAACCCACTAAGCTAGAAAAATAAAATGTTGACAAAATTTCCAACTAAGTATGCATATATGATGATGAAATCAATAATGCAAGTAGAGAAAAATTAAAATGCAATGCAACTAAACTAATATGAGAAAACAAAATGCGAGATGCAAGAAATCAATATGACTTACCTATTTACCTGTGGTCCTGGGACCCTAAAGATCAAGTCCCGAAGGTGTTAGGTGAAATCGTACAACCATTGCAACCACCTGATCATCGGACGAAAAAAATTCCCCTTGTTCCTAATCATGTGAAACAACAAAGATAAGTTCAACACATAGTAATCATGAGAATAAATAGGCATATAATCAATCAAGAAATAAAACTCATGGAGATGGGTGGGAGGGAAGAAATCTTGCTGCAAAGAGAAACCACAATCTCAATCATCTTGGAACTCCCACCTGCAAGCATATCCACAAGCCCAATCTATTCATCTTTGGAGTGGACTAGCATTTGTATATGGTAGCTCATATTCATCCTCATCAACACAATCATTGCTTCTTGAATACTTAGAAGATTTGAGATAACTCAAGAAAACCCCATGCTTCACTCGAGGGGAGGAAATGAGGTATGGGACGGGCTCAGGTCTAGAAGAAGAAAAAACACTGCCTCTTCATCTGTGAATCCTCGTGAGAATTCTGAAGATGAAAAAACTTTTGCTTCATCGAGTGAACCTTTGATTTCCCCAGGATGGTTGTGTCTTGGTACTCTTCCAAAATCAAGGGCGGAGATGTCTGAAAATCCTCATAGAACAAATATGCATCCCCAAAATGATATCCATCACCCTGAAGATGTTGTGAGAAGTCATTCTCAAATGGATCTAGCACATCTCTGATCATGTCACTATCACCATCCCAAACATATGAGTCATATATGCACGGATACCATTCCTTTGTTTAAGGGCTACCATCAACGTCGTAAGTGGGATCTCCGCAAAGGTGAAAAGGCCCATGTCCCATCCACATTTTTCAATCTGGATGAAAGTGCCAATATGTTGATAATCTGTATCTGAGGGCTCTTCTAGTGCTCCTTCACTTCCAGGATCATGGAACAGGCTATCATCAAGATCCTTTAAAGGTTCATAACTCATAGTGTTTGCCTCTTGATGTCTAGGAGGAATAGCAACTTGGATGTCTTCATTTGGTTCATTAAGTGAAAGCACTTCATATTCATTAAATGCCTCCTGAGAATATTCAACGTGATAAGCTTCATCAAGATCTTCTTGGAAGCTTTCTTCATAAGCATGTTCTTCAAGCATCTCTTTTACTTGATTCATCAACTCTTCAACGAATTCACTAGCATATTTTTCCCTTTCCATATGCAAAATTTCCTTCCATAAATTATAGGAAGTCTGATTATTCAGTTTCTATATGTTGTTGCTCTCATGAAAAAAACTCTTGGCTTGCATGGTTTCCTCGGATGACTTTGCCCCTCCATCCATTTTTGCCCAAGCCTCATTCACTTATGTGTCACTCACTCCCATGTCCATTCATCCCATTCACCTCATCATTCGCCCGCCAATCTTCATTGAATAAAACAAAGTTAGATAACCTAGGATAGATAATTAAATAAAATATTGATTAGTTTAATAACTAATTAAATTAATAATTTAAATAATTAGTGATTAGGTTAGTATATTTAGATTAATAATTAGGTTAGTGTAATAATAATAATGTTAATAATAAATTAAAAAAAAATGTTAATAAATAATTAATGAATTCTGAATAAGTAATTAAAAATTATTAAAATATTATAAAAGTTAAAAACTAAAAATAATTAAAATGAAAACAAAAAACAAAACATTAAAAATAATTATTATTAAAAACAAAACATTATTAAAACAAATAAAAAATTAAAATGAATAAAAACAAAATAACAATAAAATATAACAAGATAAAACAAACTTTATAAAAAATAAAACAATAAAATAATAATTAAAACGTAAAACAAATATTAAAATTAAAACAAATAAAAATTAAACGTAAAAACAAAACAAAAAATATGATAAAACAAAACATTATAAATAAAACATGTAACAACAAAAAAATTAAACAAAAATGAAATAAAAAATAAATACTATATAATAAAAAAATTAACATTTAAAGTTACCTCTCGTATGCACACATCCCAATAACAAATAAAATCAATTGACATATTATTATTTCGGACCCCCCTTGCCATACGAACTTTAACGAGAAGGGGGGGGGGGGGGTCCGAAAAGTGTTTTTACTCCCGTCACTTGTCACTCTCATATCATTTCGGACCCCCACCCTCCCCCCCCGAAATACCACTTTCCCCCAATTCAAAAACTGTTTTTTGCCTATTTCAACCAGTCATCTTCCAAGGCAATTTTCGAGGAAACCAGAAAGTATTTTGAGAAACCGAAAGAGGTGTTTTCTCAGAACGGGCCAAATAACAATAACCTCTCCCATATTTCTCATAGCTCTTACATATTTCGTATAATAAAGAGAATATTTGAGCCATATATTTCGGGATTTGGGATTTTCTTGTTGGAGACATCTTTTTCAAACCCAGATCTCGGATAGCTAGAGATGAATTTCACAAAATCGACAGAGGTTTTTTCTCAGAACAATATTATATACAAAAACATCCCCCATATTTTACACATCTGTCTAAGAGTGGGAGAATTGAAGACTTATTTGGACCTCATTTTTCAGAATTTTGGGGGCAAAAAGTCAAAAGGGCAGATGACAAAGAGCAGAAATTGAAGGCATTGATTAGCAACATATCCCACAAAACAACCTCATCAACTCAAAATTTATTGTAACCTGTCCAGATTCTGTGTCAAAAATCTTTCTAATTTTCTATGTTTGTGATGGTTAGTTTTAGATTTTCCTAGAATGGATCATGATTTGTTATAACATGATAGATTGTAATAAGTTTATAAATACTTCATAGTTTGAAGTATTAGTGGGAGGAATTTGTAATAAGGAAGATTTATATTTGTTGTAAAGTTTCTCACTGAGCTCATGTGACCTTTAGCAGTAATACAAGATCAGTTTTTTTAGGATTCATGTGCCATAACTATGTGGTGAAGTGTTTCTTCTGTAACTTGTTTTCTTTGTTTCCATATGTTTTTCTTTTCTAATTATCTTACAGAAGGTTAAAGAACAGAATTTTTTGAAAGATGCACTCTGATTCTCACTGTGGATAATTTGAATGTTTTCCTCTAATATTTAGTGGCAGAATTCTTAATTGCTTTGTTGCTCAATTGATCCTGTCTCTTTTCTTCTATTTCATTTCATCCAAATTTACCAGATCCAATAGTATGTCTATCTTGCCCTGTTTCACTTTAGCTTGATACTTATGCAAATTGGTCACCCGGGCCTCTTTGACTCCATTACCCAATGGACTTCCCTTGTTGTTCCAACCAAACATTTCAAAAACTAAACCATGAACCTAATAACTAGCCTAACATTCTCAACAAACATAGCTAAATCAAATAGAGAGATCCATCTCTGAGTCTAGGACAGCTAGATCCTGGACTCCAAAGTGGTTGAAATAGTTACCTCTGTTCATTTCTTTCTCAGCCTGGAAATTACAGAGTGCTAACATTTTGGTGACCATACTAGGGAAGAATTTTTATCTTCATCAGAAAAGAGTATCAAGTTTCAGATCTAATTACTAATGGTGGATAGTGATCAAACATAGGAAGGCTAAAATCATCCACCTGGCGACTCCATTCTAAGTTATACCTAGATGAAAGAATATCATGGTGACTCCACGCATCATAAAATCAGTTGGAAGGTGATTCCACTGTCAGAAAAATTCATTTCTTGAAGCATTCACTGATGACTCCACTGGGCTAATGAAGAGCTCATATGTTGATACTATCATTTCAAGGTATGCACGCTTTGATTTTTCATAGATTTATGGTTTTCCTAATGCTTTACCCAAGGATACATATTATTTAAGAAATGGTCCTAAATTTAATGGAGAGGATTTAGGCTTGACTTTAGAGCACATATCAAATTTATGAGATTTTACTTATCTCCTTAGAGTCAAGCATGAAGATGTCTTCATCAGATTGTTTTATGATTCGCTCCAATGGAAGTGTAGAAGTTGGGCTGATAGTTTACCCCCTAAATCCATAAGGTCTATATCGGGTTTTTGGGTTGTCTTCTTGGAAACATGGATGGAAAAACTAGAATCAGTTACAGATCTTGTTTCTGTTGAGGGTTTTAAAGAATATTTTGACATGTTTGATGATGATCAAATTGAAGAGGCTTTGTCAAATTTTTTTCCCATGTATTTGAAGTCATGTAAATGTTCTTATATAGATAAGCTCAGTTTCTTAGAAGAGTTTGTTGAAAAACTTGAGAATGATCTTGAGACCTTAGAGGGTCAAATTCAGTCCCAGGGCTTTCATTGTCAAAGTTTGTCCTTTGAAGATCCTTTTCAACTGCCTTTTGATGTCAAGATTAAGGAAAATATCAAGCAAATGGTTGATTGTTCATGTCAGAAAATTCTACTTAAATACATAAAACAGGAAACAAACATAGATCAAGAAAAACTTTTTATTGATAAACAAACAGTGTTTTTTCATATCATTGAGGATCCTTTTGCAATCCTGTTAAAACTACGATGAAGATGAGTTTTGAAATGTTCATAAACTATGGAGATAGTTTCCGATGGCGGTATAGATTGTCATATTTTCAGTTTTTCTTTTTACTCATAGGAGTTGAAAGCGAGCAGCAGTTAAGAAGCCATTTGCTTGATTGGCTTTACTGGAAGTTTGAGATCACTTGATTCAACATTGGTTTTCAGCAAGTAGGGTAGGATCATTTGTATATAAATAAGCTTATGGATCAAGCATTTTTGTCAGTTTTAGTTTTAGACTTCAGCGTGTGTGCTTTCAGTTTTCAACAGCTATTGGTTTTAAGCTTCAAATTTTAGTTTGCATTTATTTTTCGAATCAGAACAAGTACAGGTTGCAGAATAAAGTTTTGGGATCAACCCAATAGGTAAGGCACTAGTCTGCATATTCAGAGATCTGTGGTTCTTGACACCTCTTAAAAGAGTTTCCATCCCCCTTTGGAGCCTATGTTAGGGTCCTATAAATTATAGGAAGTCTAATTATTCAGTTTCTATCTATTGTTGCTCTCAAGACAAAATCTCTTGGCTTGTCTGGTTTCCTCGGATGACTTTGCCCCTCCATCCATTTTTTCCCAAGCCTCATTCACTTATGCGCCGCTCACTCCCCTGTCCATTCATCCCATTCACCTCACCATTCACCCACCAATCTTCGTTGAATAAAACAAAGTTAGATAACCTAGGATAGATAATTAAATAAAATATTGATTAGTTTAATAACTAATTAAATTAATAGTTTAAATAATTAGTAATTAGGTTAGTATATTTAGATTAATAATTAGGTTAGTGTAATAATAATAATGTTAATAATAATAAAAATTTAAAAATTATTAATAAATAAATATTTTTAATAAATAAGTAATTAATAGTTATCAACATATTATAAAAGTTTAAAATTAAAAATAATTAAATTGAAAATGAAAACAAAAACAAAACATTAAAAATATTTTTTATTAAAAACAAAACATTATTAAAGCAAATAAAAAATTAAAATGAATAAAAAAAAATAACAACAAAATATAACAACAAATAAAACAAACTTTATAAAAAATAAAACAATAAAATAATAATTAAAACGTAAAACAAATATTAAAATTAAAACAAATAAAAATTAAACTTAAAAACAAAACAAAAAATAAAAAATAAAATAAAACAAAACATTATAAATAAAACACGTAACAAAAAAAAATTAAATAAAAAATAAAAACTATATAATAAAACAAATAACATTTAAACTTACATCTTATATGCACACATCCCAATAACAAATAAAATCAACTCACATACTATTATTTCGGACCCCCCTTGCCATACGAACTTTAACGAGGGGGGTCCGAAAAGTGTTTTTATTCCCGCCACTTGTCACTCTCCTGTCATTTCTAAAACTCGCCCCCTCCCCCCCGAAATACCACTTTCCCCTCTCCGAAAACCACTTTCCCCCAATTCAAAAACTGTTTTTTTTTTCCATTTCAACCTGTCATCTTCCAAGGCAATCTTCGGGCAAACCAGGAGGTATTTTGAGAAACTGAAAGAGGTTTTCCCTAAGCACAGGAAAAATAACAATAATCTCTCCCAAATTTTTCATATATATTACATATTGGGATAATCGAGAGCATCTTTGAGCCATATATTTCGAGATTCAGAATTTTCTTGTTGGAGACATCTTTTTCAAACCCAGATCCCAGATAGATGGAGATGAATTTCAAAAAACTGAGAGAGGTTTTTTCTCAGAACAAGATTATATACAAAAACCTCCCCCATATTTTACACATCCATCTCAGAGTGGGAGAATCGAAGACTTATTTGGAACTCGTTTTTTAGAATTTTGGGGGAAAAAAGTCAAAAGGACAAATGGTAAAGAGCATAAATTGAAGGCACCGATCAGCAACAAATCCCACAAAACAGCCTCAGCAGCTCGAAATTTCTTGTAACATGTCTAGATTTTATGGAAGAAATCTCTCCGATCTTCTATGTTTGTGACGGTTAGTTTTAGATTTTCCTAGAATGGATCTTGATTTGTTATAACATGATAGATTGTAATAAGTTTATAAATACTTCATTGTTCGAAGTATTAGTGGGGGGGATTTGTAATAAGGAAGATTTACATTTGTTGTAAAGTTTCTCACTGAGCTCAGGTGACCTTTAGCAGTAATACAAGATCAATTGTTTCAGGATTCATGTGCCATAACTATGTGGTGAAGTGCTTTTGTAACTTGTTTTCTCTGTTTCCATATGTTTTTCTTTTCTAATTATCTTACAGAAGGTTAAAGAATAGAATTTCTTGAAAAATACACTCTAATTCTCATTGTGGATAATTTAAATGTTTTCCTCTAATATTTAGTGGTAGAATTCTTAATTGCTCTGTTGCTCAATTGATCATGTCTCTTTTCTCCTATTTCATTTCATCCAAATTTACTAGATCCAATAGTATGTCTACCTTGCCCTGTTTCACTTTAGCTTGATACTTCTGCAAATTGATCACCCAGGCCTCTTTGACTCCATTTCCCAATGGCCTTCCCTTGTTGTTCCAACCAAACATTTCAAAAACTAAACCCTAAACCTAATAACTAGCCTAACATTCCCAACAAACATAGCTAAATCAGATAGAGAGATCCATCTCTGAGTCTTGGAGGGCTAGATCCTAGACTCCAAAATGGTTGAAATAGTTACCTCTGTTCATTTCTTTCTCAACCTGGAAATTACAAAGTGCTAAAATTTATTGAGCCTAATTTAAGTTGTATCAGTTGGAGGAGTGGTTGGAGCTTTGTAACCATTTACTACTAAAGCCCACACATCATATCCGACTGACATAAAAAAGGCTCGCAATCTTATTTTTTATAAGACACATTCTGATCCATCTAATCTTGGGGCTTTGTTTGTGGAAAAACCTTCTTATCCCTCCATTGTGAGGATTCATCTTTGAGCGGTTAGGATGTTCCTCAAGAAACCCACTCTGATACCAATTTTTGGAATACTAAGAGGGGGATGAATCAGTACTACACGACAATTTTTTACCACAACTTTATTTTTAATCAAAATTTGTTATTTACCAGTAGACAATAATGAACAATTAATCATACAATACAAAATACACAAAGATTTGTTGTGGAAACCCGATTGGGAGAAAACCACAAAACTTTAATTATAAAATTTGTAAGCACCAACTTACACAAGAGACCAATATGAAATAATCTTTGTAGGTACCAACCTGCAGGGGACACCAATCTCCTTGTTGAGCACCAACTCAACTAATGGGCACCAACCCACAGAATTATTGTTCACATGCACCAACCTGTAGGAGACACCAACCCCTTCCTTTCTCCACCTTGCCAACCTGAAAAGACTTGTAATTAGTATTTTACTTCAGAATAACTATCCAACATGCTTCATCCTCTGTTTCATCAAACCTTGGATCATCTTCACCGCTTCCATGCTATCATACGCACCTCAAAATATTTCTTCTTCTCACATTTATTGCTCCACACTTCCACACCCATAAAACAGATTCAAACACTTTATTTATACGATTCATGTACTTATGGATTTGTCCACAAAAACAAATCCATGGGGTCAGCTCCAACTTCCTCGAAATCAGGATCCAAATATTCTCCACAAAACTGGTTTCTAATTTTCTTCCACTGTACGCAATCAATTCTATGGACAGAGTATGAACCATGATGCTTAGAATTCGTCCAATCTTCTTTTCATTTGATCTCATTCATTGATTGTTCACAACCCAACAAAACATACTATACAACCTTGATGCATATCAACCATCAGATCATTTCTTCGATCAATTTCCTCAGTTGATCTGTGATTTCTTTTATCGAGACCTTCATTATGTTGAAACACTCAACAACATATTGATGCACAACAATCGTTCGATCATATGATATTGATTAGATTGTGACCATCATATATATCATCCATAACATCTAAAATACCAGGTTATCGAACCCTTTGGACCTCATCACTCTGCCACCGTTAGATCTAGATTTGATTTGATATCATCCATCAATATAACCTCTTTCATCTTAAGACCACAGGGAGTCCAAAAAACTACCTCAAAGCATAGAAACCATCGGATCTATCCCTCATTTATTCATGATCGTCGATATGTTTGATGGATTGGACTCTGACTGATCCAATGGTCCTTGGATTCCTTAATCAACGGTCCAATTCCATGTTGTCACTCCAAGTTACCTTGTGGTTAACACTTGTATCTTCCTTTCTTCTTTATCTTATTAGGTGGGACCCACATAAATCTACATTTATCATCGCATCTCGTTTCCATGACGATTGATGGTCCAGATTTATCCTTGGATCTCCTTCGTCGAAGTAGTTCCACTGCATTCAACCAATATACTCTGACCAAAGCATCTCTGATGGATGGTCCAGATCTTCTCTTTATAGATCTGATATATTAACGGTTCATGTTGATTTGTAGTTTCTGTGCAACCTTGCATTCAAACACTCTGATGGCTCGCAGTTTGATACCGATATGTTGCGTGATGTGTTGAATTGGCTTCCTAACATGGTAGATGATGTGGCCTCATCCTTTCTTCTTTCGTGGCTCTGGCATGGAAATTGACATCATGCTGACATAATCACAACTTTCAGCTTTGCTTCATACACTTTGTTGACTTGGCACTTTGACACGTGGTCATTGATGGATGGAGCCTGTTCCAACACTCTGATGTAACAAAATCGAAGAATATTCATTTTCCAATGTTGTTATTTTGGAGTGTGGATTACTCTGTCAATGTTCTCCTTCAATAGTTATGGTTCCAATAGGTTAATGGTTCATATTAATTTTGTATTTCTCTTATCGATCAACGGTTCATATTAATTCAGAGTTTCCTTCATCGTCGCACTCCATGTCACCTTTGTACATTTCCAAATATTCTTATGACATGTATTCCAGTTATTGGGTGACACTTTCCTTCTTTCGTGGCACTGACCTAGTATTTATGTGGAACTATATAAAGTCTGACATGTGGCATATGATGTGACATTTATTATCTACAACTTCTTTGTCTCATGTGTCCTTCATGTGGCTCCTTCTACAAGAGTTGGGTGTCCTAGCACTAACATGGACATAATGTGGCATCTAAGATGGCTCACAATCATTCGGAGTCCTTCCCATCCAATCAGCAGTTCATATTTATTTGTTATTACTCTGATATATCAACGGTCCTTATTGATTTGAAGCCTCTTTCATCGAAGTGTCTCAAGATGGCCTAAGCTAAATACTCCAAGAAATTGAACTCCAAAATCATTTCACCATCGCATCGGGTTCAGAATTCAAGAATTCTTATGGCCGTGGATTTGATTAGATCTACATCAAATATTTAATCACAGCCATCCATTATTAACATACATTATGGCACTAAAGTTTAACTCCATTCGCACAGTTCCATGGCTCTTCCATTTACATATGAACTAAGAGACTTCACTCTTTCATTATAAACTCATCAAAGTATATTTATCTTATGCATGTGGGATTTTTATTTTTCCTTTGCCTCATTATCTTCATGTCTGGATCATTGATCTTGTTGAATGATCAATGATCAACGACTCACGCTTTCTTTACTCACAAAACCTTCGTTGTAATTCAATCAGTGAAAGCTAGAGATTTCTTTGATCATCTACAACCTGGTCATCAAGCCCCTTAACTAATATATCATTGAAATTTAATCAACACACATAGATCTATCACGAGTTCATCAGTGGACATTCATTTTTTCACACGAAGGCTTATCAACAGACATGGACACTCTTCCTCTTTTTGGCTATGGTTTGTTTATATGTTTCTATCCTTGGGCTTTTCATCATAGTCTGTCTACCTTCATCTTCACAGGAATCACTATCAATGACCTCCATGACTACCTTTGACATCAATGAAAACTTAATTTCCAACACTTCCCTATCAACAAATTCTCAAGAATATTATAAATGATTAACCCTGTCAGTGGCACACATTACTAACCTATGCACTTTGGGAATATAAAACTACCACCAAAACTAGTACTGGCCATATCCCTTTTCAGTTGTTATATGGTCAAGAAGCTATTATGAATGTGGAACTTGAGTTAACCTCCCTCGAATTAGCATTGCAGGTTGAAGAATTGAATTCTACAAACATCTCTTAGAGGATAAATGCCTTTCTTCCTCTTGAGGAACAAAGGAGTTACGTGCTTGAAAATATTAAAAAGAGAACAATCTGTCAAAAAATATTTTGACAATAAATCCAAATTAAATACTTTTGCAGCTGATGAAAAGGTATTACTTTGGGATTATGCTCATGCAAACAGAGGTAAGCATTCCAAATCTCAAATCTTCGGTTCATTCCTTACATAATTGCCTCTGTTATTGATAATAATTATTATTATTAAAAGACATGGATGTGCGATTGTTTTCTTATATGACTAATGGTTCATATTTGAAACACTATGTTGAAACTGGTCGATTTCTACAAATCTTTAGTGTTTCCTATATATAGATTTATATGTTTTTGGTTTGTACACTTTTCTTGTTTTATTTTATATTAAAAATAAATTATATTTTTCCCTGTTTTGATTTTATAAATTTTGAGTCAAACTGGATCAATTGAAGTTGTTGGTCTGATGGTTTATTTGCAAAATTTCCCTTAATATGTTTTAAAACAACAACGAAGTTGAATGACTGGTTTTCAATCCACAACACTAATTATGTAGTTTTTTTTATACCTTCAAATATTTTGTTAAAACTTGATGATTTCAGTTGTTTTCCTTATTCTTCTTTCTCATTCTCCCAACAATGAGTGAATCATTTAAGATCATATTAGAAATTTGTTTTACAAAATCTTTGAGAAAGAGAAGACACCAACAAACTTAGCTTCTAGTTTCAAAAAAATAACCTGAAAATTTTGAGTTTAAGCCTGCTATAAGCAGACTTCCTTGTGGAGTTACCAGATGTTGACTCAAATTTTCGTCACCTATATTAAAAGATTGCAAATTATTGTGAAGCCTATGATTATTTATACTATATAACTAATAGGTGGCATCCCCAATGAGAAAATGCAAAAGTTTAGTCTTTGAAAGCTTTTCCTCGACATGATATATTTTAGTTTTTTCCTCGTCAATCATGGATTCATGGTTTTTTTGTTCATGCATATGGTTGATATTTAAAAAGTTTCACTTGCATGATGTTTTTTATGCAAACAAAGATATAATACTATGACAGTTTTGAGGGTCTATGGATGAATTCTTATTTGCAACATTCAAGGGTAATTACAAATGATTGACACATGTATAAAGGCATTGAGTTATACAAGCATTACTAGTTATGATTTCTCTACATAATTATGCAAAACATGTCCATTGCAAGTTATGTGTTATAATTATTGATAAGGTTTTGCTTGTGTTATGAGTTATAACTCGATATATGAGTTAAGTGACTCACTTGTATCATGGTCTTTGGTTGCATGGAGCAAAGTGTTGGTTATATCATTAGAACACTCTACTTAAAACCACACTTTGAATATAGTATGGATTAAAGGTTTGATATGACTTACAACTCATATGTGAGTCGCATTGGTTTTATGAGGTTAAAATTATTAGTTATGGTGTTAACATAAGTGAAAGACCCACATATAAGGCACCTAATACATGGTATATGCAACTATATGGTTTGTAGTAAATATTTGAAGGTCACATACAACATATAGTTTTCATGGTTTATATATTTCTAATATGAAATAGTGTTGAGCGTATCAAAATGCAGTTCATGTGGTATATAGTGCATAACATGGTTAATATTGGAATTATGAGTGACATGCTCGAGGTTTATTTGATGTGATATGATGGAAATCCCACATGCTATGAGGGTCTTAGATTGATGACATGGCATACATGTTAATGGAATATTTGGTTGGAAACGTCGTCAAACTAGCCATGCATTGAAGGCGATAGGACGTGGGAATTTACTACATAGTCCTGTGATTTATCACCTTGGATTTTGGTCATTTGTGTTGTTGTAAGTAGAGGAAATGAGCTCTGAGCTCTGTTATCTCAAACCCTCGCACCTAGCAGTTTTGGTAATGAACTCGGCTTTCAATCCTAGTTATAAAAGTGTTTTGTGCAAAGGTATGGAACATCAATTTGTCTTACATATTTTACAACAAAATTGTCACTAAAATGATTAATTTTGGCTCGATTTGACATTTCTAGGTGCATAAATGTTTATTTTCTCCCCTCTCTATCGTTTCTTGAAAGGAAAGAAAAATTATTTTTGTTTACAAAAAGATAATGGTAGCTTTGTTTGCTTCTTCCATATTTGCACATTCCATGATAGATTATAATGAAAAGAAAAGGTGTTTGCTTGCAGTTGAAGCTTGAATTTGAGTTCTCTTTATCCTTTTAATTGTTTTGTTTACTCTGAGAACTATCTATTTCCTAAGATTCCAGTCATGGGTTTTTTATATTGGTTATCTGACATCCAAGCCTTGTCATAAGAACCACTTATTTGTGTGATATGGGTCAAACCCAAGTGACATTT
>JZKD02S1593922.1:0-10107 GCA_000966675.3 Picea glauca
AGAAGTTGACGATGAAGAATCCCTTGGAACAGAAGAATAGCTCATGACCCTCCGACCAGGTCTTGTTAACCCATTCCTTTAGCGCAGGGGCTGAGGGCCAAAGTCCGTTGAAGTGACAAATGAGGGCTTTAGTCTGGTAGAGAAAGGCATAGCCATAAACTTGGGGGTCTTCGACTTCTGCTGTTGGAGGTTCTGCACACTGCTCCACAATGAAGGCACCTCCAAAGGGCTCCTTTACTTTTRAAGYTTCTGCYTRGAGCTTCGARGGAGCGGAAGTCCCTGAGTTCACAKCCTKCTTGTAAGAGCTTGGATGGGTCACTGAAGGTKCTCCTCCACGCAATCGAGAAGTGAGAGAAATGGTTGCGTTTTTTAGGTTCCCGTAATCTCGTAGCAGAGAGTCATCTCCAAGCTGCCGGCCTTCGAAGATTAGTTGTTGGAATCTAGGCGGAATCCCTGTGGCTTCATGGATTTGGGTTTTGAGCTCAGAGACAGAGTGTGAGCCTTGAACCTGCATACAGAGAGAAGATCCGGCAATGGTTTTGAGGAAAAGGGAGAAGCTTGCCGTGATCTCGGAGCCTGCTATGTAGTTTAAGGCAGCGGCGGTGGTGGCTAGGGTTTAGTTCTTGCTGGTTCACCTCATCAGCTGCCTCGAACGTCAATCATTCGTCCACAAAATAATGTCGGTTCAGCAAACCCCAGTCTCTCTGCCACCAATCCTTGTTTGAATCTTCGTCCTGCCGCAGACCTGATAAATGAGAATTTTCGGCCTCTTGCTTCTCCTCATTGCATTTCCCGTTGCCACCAACGAAGAACTTCCCAGCGCCCGCCGTGGTGACAACTCCGTGACAGCCATTGCCGACGGCTTGAACATTCCTCTGCATTTGAGCAAATAAGCAATGACTTGAGACCATGTCAAACATGGAATCCATGCGCCGCAATCCAGCAAACTCAGATCGAACCGACGTCGATGCGTTGGAGACGAAAGCAGACTTCTTGCAACCAATGCGGACAGTCGCGGAGCTGGAGCTGATAGCCACGGCCGCCATTATTCAGATCCCCACCGCCCAGGCTTCCTGCTCTGAAACCCTAGTTCGGCGACTGGATCGTTTCATAAGTTGAGCGTAATTACATGTGAATTATCCTATGAATTGCACATTTGAATGATAGTAAATTTTAGATATTTATCATGGACAACGTGTTATCTTGTGTTGACTGCAATTTCCATTTTTGACATCATTATCATATGTTATAATAGACAACGATATTATTTATGATAATAGTAACATTATAATAGTTCACATTTATGGTCATATTTATGATAATAGTAACACTTATAATAGTTCACATTTATGGTCACATTTATGATAACATTTATGATAATAGTAACATTATAATAGTTCACATTTATGGTCACATTTATGATAATTGTAACATTTATAATAGTTCACTCCTTCACACTTAGAAATCATGCTTAATAGATAATTCTTTATGGTTTGTAGGAGAATTCGTTTAATAGCTTGCACACGATTAATGGTTAGGGGATTAATAGTTTTATTTACCTAAAATGATTAATAGTTTAACAATTGATTGGTTACTATGCGCCTTGTGCCTTAAGTAGAATTGTAAATGGTGGTTCATCATAGTTTTTCACCACCCGTGTTTCCTTGTAGGAACAAGAAATCCGTCGGTCAATTGCGCAATTTAATTTGAGTGATGTCACCTGTTATCTTTTCGACATGTTTCCTGGGTGAATTGGTATAGTCTTCATGTATTTTTGTCATCTAATTCGGTCTCCTAGAGAGTTGTATTTTTCTTGGTTTATTGGTCTAGATATGTTACGTTGCACAAGGGTTATTGTTATGCCCATCGCCTTTTGAAGGTATGATTCCTGATGAAGGGATAATTGTGTGCCCTGATGGATAGAGGCAAATGATAACCGGGTCGGAGTCTTGTGCTTCCCGATGTAGGTGTTGGTTCATTGTAATTGATGTTGGTAGATGGTTTGTAACGCCTTAATGTATTTGGTTTTGTTCATCGTAGAGGGTTCTAGTTACCGGTCGTCGAAGCCATGGTGTCGTGTTCTTGAGGTTGTCCTTTAGATTGTAGGTGTTGTCTTGCTTGTGTTGGGTAGGTAGCCGTTGTATTTTCCTATTTATTATCACTTGTTTCATTCAGTAGCATGATGTACTAGTATGTTGGGTCATTGTTGTCTGTTTCCCGAATGTGTAAGTTGTATTCGTCGTTAAGTCATGTTGATCCTTTTTGTCATTGTTTCCTTCTTTCTTTAAAAAAAAAATGTCTTTTGCATTGCGTCACATGTAGTTGTAACGACAGGGGTCGTTACAATTACCATGATACTAAAAATAATAAATGACACAAAAATAGAAATAAAAAACTTACATTTCCTTTCTCAATGTCATCAACAATGGATGCACATAATTCTGAAAAATATGCATTCTTGTTATAATTGATCAATTTGAAACAATATCTAAACTCGATATAAGTTATCCCTTGTTTGAAAAGTGCATAAACAATATCTATGGTTGGCACCAAACATATATTTCGTAACAAGCCAAGTGCCTGATAATTTTCTTGCACATGTTCTGATTTAGCACAATACAAATATATATGATCTCCGTTGTTTCCTTGCTTGTCTTTAACAAACCAAGAATATTCTTGTTTGTTTTCACCTTCCACAAATTTCCACTCTCTAACATTCTTCATTTCCTTTGATATCTCAGGTGTTAATCTATCATTTTTTTTCCTAACATTAATGGAGGTTCCAGTTGCATTTTTTGATGCCATTATTGTAGGTCGTGATCCAAATTCATTCATAGATAATCTCTTTCTTTCCATTTTCCTATATTAAGATAAAATAAAAAATAGGTCTTTTACATTATAATAAACTAAAAAACACAACATTGATTATAAAAACTAATTTAAAAAAAGATTAAATTTTTTTAACCCATATGTAAAAAAAAAATCAATAGGTATAATTATTGGGCTTAATTGTGCCATATGTAAAAAAAAATTGATCCGTATAATTATTGAGATTAATTGTGCGTTATAACATTGTAATATGTAATTACATATTACATTGTAATATGTTATAACATATTACGACGTAATATGTTATAACATATTACGACGTAATAAGGACCAATTCACCCAATGTGGATGAAGCGAGTCGGAAAGTCAATGCGGCTAGGGCCTAAACCCTAGCCACCTCTGCTCTGGTTTTCGTTTGAAGGGGCACAGATCTTCGTCTGTAGCAGCCGATCAGGGATCCCCTTGTTTGCATACAGGGCCATGGGTCGACAGTTTTCAGAGTGTCCCTCCTGCGCTTCGCCTGCGTTTTCCCAAGTTTTTGCATGAGATTTGGAGCAGTGGTCTTGGCTTGCCTCTGTGACTTGCTCCATCTTCTTGTTTTTTGGTGGTTGTCGCCCTGCTACAATGGCCCCAGATCCGATAGCCGAGATGGAAAAATATCCTTTAGAAGCATTCAAAGCATTAGTCCGCTCGGCAGGAACTAAAACCAAGCCTTCTCTATCGTCCAAGTTTGTTAAGAAGATGGAGGAGATCCCTTCCCTGGAGCTATCTCTAGAGGAGCCTTGCAATCTTTCCCTCCATCTAGCAGAGAAGGCCCTCATCGGAAATTTTACGGGGTTATGGCCTAGCCCCAAAATGGTGGAGGCATGGATGGATAATCGTTGGAAGTTGCTGATATAGGGAAAGGTTGCTCTATGCGTAGTAGGCAGGGGTTTTTTTGTCTTCAGTTTCTCGAGGAAAGAGGACCGTGATCTAGTTTTCAGATCTGGACCCTATTTCATGGGGTCAAGAGGGCTGTTCTTAGATCCATGGACTCTTGACTTCAATCCCAGAGCCAATATCACTGCAGCCCCTGTTTGGGTTAGGATGCCTCATCTTCCCTTGTATCTCTGGGGGGAAAGATCTCTGGAGGACATTGGAAATAAGCTTGGGCATTTCCTGGACAGGGTGGAGCCGAAAGGGGATCAGTTTACCTACGCTCGTATTTGTGTTGAGTTTAACCTCGAGAAAGGACTACTGGAAGCCATTAAGCTCTCCATGGGGGAATGGTGCCATGTCCAAGAGCTAGACTACGAGCAGATTCCTTTTAAGTGCCTCCGGTGCCATGATTACGGTCATTTCGCAAAAAGCTGCCCCAAAGCCTCTAAGGATCCGGGACCAGTCAAAGAAGATGATTTTCAGCCAGTATCTAACTGACGAAGGCAGCCAATGTGAAAGGATCCACTAGCCCAGGCTCCGAAGGTCACTCATTCAGCAGAGGCAAATCTAGAAAATAAAAATAGCTTTGATGCGTTGAAGGAAGATGAAGCCCTAGATCCAGAAGCAACAACAGTTAAGGAAGACCCTCCGGCAGACGAAATCCTTCCAGATTCCAACCCCCCAGATTCAGTAGCAGTGAGAGGAATTCGGGATTCAGATCTAGAACCCACTGCCTCTGTAGGTTTGGGTGTTTCAGTGCCCTCTAGCAGCTCTGTGGAAACTTCTGAACCGAAAGACAATTCAGTTCCGTCGCCACCCCTTACCCGAGGGAGAAGGACCAACAAAGCGTGCAGAGAAAAGGAGGCGATCTCCAACATTTCTTTAGGTTCTCAAAAAAAGCTGGATCCCTTCTTCAAGGGGAAAATTTCATCCCCCTCGGATTAATGCTTTTCTTTTGTCTTCTACTATGCTCACAGTTTGTGAGAATTTACTCATGTATGCATTTTTTGTCATTTTATCGAATTAGCTCGAGAAGTAGATGGGATTGGTCTCCCAAGACATTCACAAGAAGGTTGGCAGCACTGTTAGAGGTCACCAACCTTCTTCAGATTTGTAACTTTCTGATTCTGGCTTGCCAGAATGCCGCTTAATACAACATAACCGTTCTTGTCAAAAAAAAAACATATTACGACGTAATATGTTATAACATATTACATCATAATATGTTATAACATATTACGGTGTAATATGTTATACATATTACAATGGGCTGTGACTTGGCCGCGAGGGGCCAGCCATGGGCGTGCCCACGACTTGGACACAGGGTTGGCCATGCTAGGGCGATGCCCATATAACATATAACATATATGTTATATGTATTACATATAACATATATGTTACATGTGGGGCCAAGCCCCAAGCGTAAAACTAATAAAATTTAAATTAAAAACCATAAAAAACTATATCTAAATTTCACTTTTTTTGCATTTTTTTTTTCAAAAAATCTTAAGAATTTTGTTAAGATTTTCTGAAAATAGTCTCAAATGCTTTAAAAAGTTGGGTATTTTTTAGAAAAAGGTATAAAACATCTAAATAAATTTAAGGTTTTTTAATTTTCCCATAATTTTTTTTATGTGATTTTAAGATAATCTTGTACACAGTGTGTTTTCGTAAATTCTAAGAATTTAACATAAAAGCAACCTATGAAATGCTAAATTCTCCTTGGATGTCGAGCTCGATGTGTCTTCTTTGCTTGCTAGATTCTTCTCAAATGTCTTCTCAATGTTTTAGCTTGCTCCAATTCCTAAAACAAATACTGCCCAAGATATAACAGAATATAAAAAGATAAAACAATACCGTGTATATATAACATAGATGATATAAATTACTGCTAGTATAACGAATGTGGGATAAATAAAAATTAGGTATATTGTATACATATATACCTAAAATTGTATGTATCATCAATATGTTTAATAAATGTGGGATAAATAAATAAACACATGATAAATATTGTATTTAACATGTAAATAACAAAATAAATGAGTAAAAACTGTTTTTAATTTTTAAGGGAAAATAAGCGAAAAAAATTAGGGGGAAAAATTGGAGGAAAAAATTTGAGCGGGAAATTTTGGAGGGAAATTATATATATATATTTTTTTTTGGGGGCGGGCATTTAGAGGGAAAAGATCATTATGCATGTTATAATAATGTCATAGGGAGGGTGAAAATTTCTATCATTCTATTTTCTCAGAGATAACGGATGGCTTCATCAGATAAATAAGATTTGATCGCTATATCCTGGGTTCCTACTTATCGTGTTTAGGCGTCAAGGGGAAAGTAAGTTAATGCATCTTTTTGTACGATTGTAGCATGTATTTCGTATTGGTTCCTACTGAATCTATGTGCATATTTCATGTCGTAGTGATTCCTTACACGCACTACATTCAGGTAAGTATCTATGATTCCTTACACTTTTCATAGTTATTTATGTTTATTTTTGATACATCAACAAATTCTTCGCATAACTCTTATGTTGGGACTAAGAAATTCCATAGGAATGTTTGTAATGAAAATGAGGTGTCATATTTTTCAGCTAGTCATAATTTTGATCATGGTGCAAGCAATTTTATTCAACATGTTCCTCATGAAAGTCCTAAATAATAGGACTTTGAAGGCACCTATGATGAAGACGATGAACATGATGGTGACAAATCTAGTCAGCAGTTTAATAGCAACGAAAATAATCAAAATGTAGGTCAAAGTGGAGACTATGATCAACGTTTAAATGATTGGGATAAAAATTTCCCTCCAAGTGAGGAGTTTCAACGTACCGATCAAGATTTCCAAGGCACCAATGAAAATGATGGATAAATCCCCTCAAGTGGAAATTTTAAAAGAAATGAAGATGATTATGACAACGGTTGACACTTTTTCCCGAGTGGGGAATTTAAAGACAATAATGTTGGTGATTTTGAATTTCCTCCTAGTGAGGATTTTGAAGGTATTGATGAAGCATTTCCTCCAAGTGAGGATTTCCAAGGAACAAATGAGGATGAAGAAGAATCCCCCCCAAGTGGGGATTTTAAAAGTAATGATGACGATTATGGAAATGATGTACAGTCTTTCTCGAATGAGGAATTTAAAAGAAGCAATGCTGGTGCTGATGATTTCCCTTAAAGTGAGTATTTTAAAGGTACCGATGAGGATAATGAAGATTTTCCTCCAATTGAGGATTTTGAAGCTAGTAATGAGGATGATGAAGAATATCTTTGAAGTGAAAATTTTCAAAGTAGCGAAGATGAGTATGCCATTCATGGTCACTCTTTCTTGAGTGATAAATTAAAAAGAAACAGTGTTGATGTTCATTTTTGTAGAAGTGAGGATTTTCAAGATACTGATGAAGGTTTTCAAGACACTAAGAAAGATGGTGAAAATTTTCACTCAAGTGGGGATTTTGAAAGCAGTGAAGATGATTATGTCAATAGTGCGCACAATGATGATGATTATTTTCCTCCAAATGATTATGTTGATGATGATGTTCTCAAACATTCAACTGCAACAAATGAAGGTGATCGACATTCTCTAGTTTAGTCCCCTGAAAATGTTTTTCTTGATATTCCTTGTGTTGATAAGGAAGCTCCTTCTAGTGAGGATGATGAAATCATGGAGACATTGAAAAGAAACATTATGTCTAGGACCAATATTAGACCTTTTTATATCGATCCAAATCATTCTATTTATACAAGGTCTAGGAAATAATTTCTCACTAAATCAATTTCCATAAAAGAATTGATTTCATGTGAATGTTGTCAAAAGAATTGTTTGAAAAGCATGGAATACATGTATGCCTTGAATAAAAGGAAGACATATTTGTCAATGAATAAGATCTTGCAAAATTCATATTTGATGGGGTGTATGATATCCACCAATACAGGATATGATTATTGCATTGGGAATATTTTACTTTGCAGAGAGGCTTTCAAAACAATTAACTGAATTGGTAATCTTCGTCTATCAAGAATCTACACAAGGTTGGAAAAGGATCCATCATTTTATTCAAAGGTACATCATGGACGAGAGAGTGGTCCTTTCAAAAACACTACATCGTCATGGATGTGTGATTTCTTTTCCAAACATGGAGAGTGTATGCCAGATAGAGACGCAAAACAGATTCCAGATAATTTTTCAAGGAGGGAAATCTACACCTTGTACAAAGGATATGTTGAAGGTGTTGAAGGAAATGGCAATTTTATTACATATGCATATCTTACAAGAATATGGAAGAAACGATTCAACAATGTATGTATTCCTAAGAAGTCAAGGATGGGGATTTGTAGTATATGTGCTACTCTTAAATCAAGAAGAGATAAATCTGAAGGGGTAGAAAGAGGTATGTATTTACTATTTGATTTTTTTTAAATTTAATAGTTATCAACTATGAAAACATACGATCAATATTTCCATTTTATGTCATGTGTGGATTCCATAATCAAATCACTTCAAGAACATCACAATCAACAATCAAGTGAAAGACAAAAGTTGTACAAACATCGTAAGAAGTGTCATGATGATCCAAACAAATATATAGGTATGATAATTGATGGCATGGACCAGAAGAAAACACTTCTACCACATGTTGTTCGTACACCCAAAAATTTACACGAAGAGAATTTCAGTCAGTTTCACTTGGTTGGTTCTATGGTTTTCAATTGAAAAATGTGTCCAAGAGTTTACTTAACAACTCCAAATATTCATAATGATGAAAATATGACCATCACCATAATTCATCATGTGCTCACTCATTGGTATGGAAATCTTCCTCAAGTTCTCTATCTACAGTTGGACAACACTAGTCGTGAAAATAAAAATCAAATTGTGTTTGGATATCTAAGCATTCTTGTTGAAATGGGAATCTTTCAAAAGGTGAAAGTTGGTTTCCTTCTTGTTGGACACACTCATGATCATATTGATCAAATGTTCAGTCATTTTTCAATAACATTGAAGAGGAAAAATGTTGAAAGTTTACCATCATTGATTGAGTGTATCAAGAAAGCATACGTTCCAAACCTTGTTTTTCATATATTAGAAGAAACTGTTGACATGCGAAGATTTATTTAGGGATCACATCGTGAAGAAAAATGTATTGAGAAGATTAATGACATTAGCTTCCAACATCAATTTTGTTTCAAAAAAATTGATGGGAGAAAACTTATATCGGGAAAGAAATATTCAACTACTACAGAACGGGTGCCTTCATCAGGTTTATCATTTTTGAATTTCATTCTAGATCGTCCAATTTTTGTATCAAAATTATCATTTTTAGAATCAGTTGTTGAAATCCATAATGCACAAAGTCATAATAGAGATGTAGATTATTCTAAATTCCTAGAAGAAATTAGAAAGTCCATTAAGAATACATATGAGTAGTTTGATGTTGCTGGTTCTATTTGGTGGGAGTCTTTTTTCAATAGTCAAAGTGACATAATTTCAAGCTAAAAGAATGAAGATACAATGTTGAGGAGTCCATTTCATTGGCCACAAAATATGCCAAATGAATCTGAAGAAACAAACATTGTTAAAGTTCTAGAATTTGAAGGTGCTATTGAGTTTACACAAAGAGAGGAAAAAGAAATGTATATTGGTTCACGAAGGTCGCGTGCACAACGTGAATCCATGTAAGACCTGTACAGGGGTTCAGTACAAGATATTAACGAGGGTATCATGATTGCAATTTTAGCTACTGAAGATCCACATGGTTATCCATTATGGATAGGAAAGGTTATAAAGATTGAGAAATAAAATGATGATGTTATTGCAACTCAAGTGCATTGGTATAAAACGAGCACACACTCATTAAATGGTGTGTACAAGCTAGAGATGGTGGTTGAAAAACATGTCAATAGAAAGAGAAAAGGAAAGGGTCAAAATACAACTCATCGTCGTACTGACCTTTTAAAATTAGATGATGTTGACATACTTGTTTATGACTTAAATTTGACAAAGAGAGGAACTCTTCACTCCAAGACAACAAATATTATCAAGAGGTTGTTGCTGCACGAAATAAATGCAAGATGGGAGCCTTTTGAACCTAGTCGTAGATGTAAAAAACATTTGACATCTTAAATGTTGGGCATGCATGTAGACTCATATGGTGCATTCATCGACAATAGAGAAGAGTATGTATCATAAACATCTTCATTAAAACATTTATATGAAGACAATATAGACTCTGATGGTATTTCAGAAACCATGAGTCAATCTAAATAAGTGTATGGAACATTTTATGAATTTTTTATCCATATGATGTTTGTATGGTAACTAAAAAAGAGCATTGAACTTACATATGATCTTACATGA
>JZKD02S1593923.1:0-10107 GCA_000966675.3 Picea glauca
ATTCATGTATGATAAAATTCCCTTTGGATTGATGAATGCAAGAATGACCTTTCAATGAGCAATGTACATTGCCTTCATTGGGGAGAAGGACAAGTTTATATTCATATATCTAGATGACATTTTAGTGTTCTCAAAATATGATAAAGAGAATTATCATCATTTGAAAAACGTCTTCCTCAAGTGCAGAAACTTTGGTCTCTCTCTCAATCCTAAGAATCCTATGATTTCTATGAAGGAAGGTAAGTTATTGGGGCACATTGTATCAGCAGAAGGGGTAAGAATTGATCCAATAAGGGTAGAGGCCATCCAGACCTTATCTTTTCCTAGATACAAGAAATAAGTTCAGTCTTTCTTGGGGAAAATTAATTTTCTAAGAAGGTTCATCTTTAACTTTGTTGAATTAGTGAAGTACATTACAACCATCCTTAGGAAAGGGAATGAGGTGAAATGGACTATTGAGGCTCGAGAGTCTTTTGATCAGATCAAAATGGACTTGATTGAATCACCTGTTCTCATTAGACCAAACTATTCCAAGGAGTTTCTGATATTTTTATTTGCCTCATTTGACACATTGGTTGTTGTTTTTCTATAGAAAAATACAGAGGGGTCATATCATCCTATTTCCTTTTTCAGCAGAGCATTGAGGGATGCATAAATGAGATATGATATCTTGGAAAATCATGCTTATGATTTGGTCAAATCCATCAAGGATTTCAGAGTATATGTTCTTCATTCAAAGATTGTTGCATATGTCCATTCACCCTCAGTGAAAGAGATACTTATCTGGCCTAACATAGATGGGAAAAGGAGAAAATGGATTTCTAAAATTATGGAATTTGACCTTGAAATGAAGCCCACTAAACTAGTGAAAGGCCAAGTTTTATCCAATTTTTGGTTGAATCAAATTGAAAAGATTTAGGGGTTAATTTCATGAACATAAACTCATAAAATCAGCAAGCTGAGTTTGCTGATAAAAGCTCTCATGCCAGCCCAAATTTGGCAGAATGCACTTGTTATAAATACATCATATATTTTCTGCAGAAGTTTCATCTTCTTGATGGTTTGGAAAAGAACAAGGTGAGATCTTTGAAGCTTACAGAAATCGGATATTGTCTCATTGATCATATCTTGTATTGGAAATATCCTCTAGGAGTTATTTTGAGATGTTTAGATCCATAGGAAGCTCAATTGGCCATCACTAACTTTCATGACAACTTATGTGGGGGCCATCAATTTTGGAGAACCAAAGCCTATAAAATCCTCAAAGCTAGTTATTTCTGTCCTAGCCTTTTTACTGATGTTTGTGCAAAGATTAGAGCTTGTGTCAAATGCCAAAAGTTTTCTCGAAATCAACAGCTCAAATCTTTGCCTTTGAGGCCTGTGGTGGTTTCTGGACCTTTTCAATAGTGGGGTATTGACTTCATTGGGGAAATCCATCCAAATTCAAGTGGTTAGTATAGTCGGATTTTGACTGCTATTGATTAATTTACCAAGTGGATAGAATCCATTCCTATAAGGAATGCCTCCCACAAGGTAATAACTAGTTTTCTTGAGGATATCATGTCAAGATTTGGTTGTCCAGGCAGGATTGTTACTGACAATGTTGCCTCCTTCAACGTTGAACCATTGATCAAGTTTTGTGAAGAATATGGGATTACATTAGTCCATTCTACTCCTTACTACCCCCAAGGAAATGGTTTGGCAAATTCCTCTAACAAGAGACTCATAATATCATCAATAAATTGTTAGAAGACAATAATAAAGCATGGGACTCAAAGCTAAAATTTTCCTTATGGGCTGATAGAGTTACAACAAAGAGGTCACTTGATGTTTCCCCTTTTCATCTTGTATATGGGGTTGAGGCTATATTTCCTACACATATTTCCTTTCTTGTGGAAAAATTCCTCCAGGACTACCAAGGAGGACATAATGATATGGTCAGGAGGATACAATAGCTGGTAGAAGTACAATAGACTAGGGAGAAACCACTTGGAAAAGCACATGACCATGAGCAGAAGATCAAGCAAGGCTTTGACAAGAAGGTAAGAAAATAATATTTTTAGTTGGGAGATCTAGTACTCAAGTAAATTTCACCTAAGCAAGACAAAGAAAACATGGTAAATTCAAAGCCTTGTATATTGGTCCATTCAATATTTCTGAGGTATTTTAAAATAACACTTATAATTGCATAACTTGGAGGATTCTGAAATTTTTGGTGGCCCTATCAATGGGCACCTTCTGAAAAAATATTTTTCTGAAGCCATGATTCTCTTTCCATTCATTTTAAATATCACTTTTTCTTTTTCTTTTTGTTTAAATAAGTGACCCTGTAGCCCTAGGATAAGACACTGCAGTTGCTTGTTCTTGGAAGCTCACGGGGAGTATGCCATCCCCTGGGAAACCAAAAATGTTATCACATAAAGTTTTCATGGGTCATATGTAGTTGTTTTTAAGACCTAAGTCTACACCTCTGCCTTGTATCTCTCTTTTCTGCATACCTTCCTATAAGTTTTTCCTCTTCTCGTTGATAAAGTCGGTTTCTCTTTTGTTCAATGACCTGTTTTTCCTACTTGACTGATTCTTTGCACAATTTTTTCTGTCTTTATTGAAGGATAAACACATTTCATGATTTGGTTTGGATTACTGATCATCTTGTTTTCCTTTAATGACGCAGACCCCCCCCTGCCTCAACAGGTTCTGCACGACCTCCTGGTCTAAGGATCGTTCAAATTCCATTTCTGAGCCGAAGCGACTCTTTTGATTCCCTGTTGGAATCTTCAATCTTTAATCCACAGGTCCTTCGTGAAACTCCACTTGCACAAGAATGCAACCGGTGTGAGCTTCCTCCTACACACGGCCTCAACACGACCACGACCTTTTTCTGAAATGGAAATTTTGGGTTTTGGGACTCCCTGTGTGCTGATGTCGAGAGTTCTTGATTCTTCGATCTCCCGATCTCCGAAATGTTGATTTGCTGAAACAACTTTACTCATGGTCAGCCCCTTGGGCTATACCCTTAGTCCATATGAAATCCCCTCATATAACCGCAACCTTCTTCTGGGTTCATTGATGCAAAGCGCCCGATGTTCTGCCCTCAAGACTCCCGAAAAACCGATTTCTGAAATACCGAAACACTTTTTTTCCTGAATTTCTACTCCCTATGCAATTTTGGGTTTTTCAACACTGAAATGCTTGGCTCTCTTGGTCTTTAGGATTCCCGAAATGGCGAATTCTAGTATCCCAAAATACCTCCCCCTGGTTCTTCACCTTTCGTAATTTTGGAGTTCAATCCTCGAAAACCTCTTAACCCTTGTCTTTGGAACTCCCGAAGTTCCGAACTCCGATACACCGAAATGGAGCCTTCCTCCAACACTTTCAGACTTTTTCATTTTGGGTTCTCCTGTTGCAAGGATTCCTTCCTGGTCCCTTCTCTCCCTCTCTTCCGGTATCCGAAATGCTCCCGACAATACTCTTCTGAACGGTTTCGGGACTTCGTGTTTCAGAATTTCGCGAATCCCGTTGCACTAAGGCCTCCCTGACCTCTGATACTTCCGGTACCCGAAGTACCGAAGTACCCTCTTACTGCCACGTGTCCTCTCCCTGGATGCTTCTGATCCGCTTTTAGATTTCGAGACTCCACGATCCCTGTGGAACAATTCCTCTGTCTTCTTGAATCCCTGGTGCCCGAAAACCCGGTGGACTGCCCAATCTCCGCCACATGCTCTCCTACAAAGAGACGTTCCAAATCGTTTTTGGGACTTCACCGTTGACGAAGTTGAAAGACTCCCCTCTGTGATTTCCCAATGTTTGAATCCCCTAAATGGGTGATCTCGTGACACATGTCCTCCTTCCATATGGACGGCTTAGATCTATTCCAGAACTTCGGGACCCGTGAGTTCAAATCTCTCACTCTCTTGTATTCTGAACCTCCGAACTTCCGAAGTCTGAAATCCCGATGTCTCTTCCCTTTTCGGGACTTTTCGGGTTCTCATCTCTATGTGTGAGGATATAAACCTCGTGCAGCTTCCGACATATCTAACGGTTATCGATTGTCCTGGTGATATCTGACGACTCATGATCTCTCCTTCTCTGTGCGCTCTCCCGCTGCTCCCTGGACATGGAAACTTCAGCGGTCCAGATCTCTTTTCGGCCTAATCCAATGAATATCGTGCTCCCCCTCTGAGCATGTTCTTTCTTTTGATACTTGGAAGATTTTCCAAATGCGAAGGGCCTTGACCTTTACTTCTCTTCTCTGCGAGTTCTACCATAGTTGTTCTCACCTGTGTTCTCAAAGACGCTTTCTCTCCTGAGCTTTTGGGACCCTAAACTCTCCAAAGAGTTCTTTGGCCTCTGATACTTTTGTAGCTATCGCTCTATGCATGAAATCACTCTCCCTGCTGAGCTTGGTTTTCTTTGAATCCTCAAGGATTCTTCAACTCCTTCTCTCCTTGCAGAGTCTTTGAACGTACGAAGGTGCTATCTCTTATGAGCTTTTCATGTAGCTTCCACCTCTAAGGAATTAACCTTTTTCTTCTCCTTTAGATGGAGAATCTGATGTCCTCCTGGCACTTCTTTGCTCAAGCAACTTCTTGCTGAGTCTGCAGGGTGTTCAACAACCCTATGAATATCCTTCTTTGGACTCTTCTTTGTCTTTGAACTAAAAGAGTTCTTTCTTGTGCTTTCTAGACCCTACTCAATGCCCTCCTAGCAGCGTGTCCAGAATCTTTAGTGATTATGTTTCTCTATGAACTCTCAGCAGAGTTCCTCCTTAGCACCCTGTGACTATGCTCAATGCCCTCCTGGAAGAGCTCTATAGAACCCTCAACAGTTCTATCTTCCTCCTGAACTCAACAAAGTTCCTCTATGCACTCTATGCACCTTCTCAATGCCCTCTTGGCAGAGATCTATAGAACTCCTTAGAGATTATGTCTTCTACTGTGTCCTCCTCTACACAACCTCACCTCCAAGGTATTCAACAACCTTGTAAAGATCCTCCTCTGAGTCAATGATTTTAGTTGGTATGCGCTTCTAGCACGTCTTTGTCCAAATTCCGCAGAATTGGAAGTGCCCCTTATGCACTGGCCATCAGAACCCGCAGTTTTCTGTCACACCCTCTTGGCACGAAGCCTCAAAGATCTCCTAAACCTGAAATCAAACAACTCCTGCAAATCCATACCTATACATACATATACAACATATAAAGAACACATAAAAGAATTCACACAACACAAAATGACATGTAGGAAAAACTGTTGTTTGTATTAATGTAAAATGCCTCATTCACAAAGTGTTATTGAGCTCAGACTTTGACAGAGTCTCGGCTCCTTCTCTCTGCTCTCTAATTCTATGAACACTCATGCACTCACAAAAAAACTCCTCCTAAACATATACAAAGATCTCTTTACATGAGGGGGCTCTTCGAGCTCTTCCCTCCAAAGCTACCTACCCTATTCAATTTACATCAAACTTACTATGAATGGGATGTCTAGTCCAGATCGGATCTATATCTCAGCCTTACAACCATTAAGGTTATCTACGTATATGCATGTGCAAAGGCATGGCTTTTTGGTTCCAACAGCCTTACAAACATTAAATGTGCTTGATTCAAATTCAAATTTGAATATGATATGGCTACGCCTCTCTTCCTCATTGAATGCATGTGTTGAGTGGGCTGGATGGTTGGCACATGGCTGGTGCAGAGAGATGCTCCTACATCATACTCCTCAGCTGTAAAATTCATGAGCTCCTGCTCATGAGCTTCTCATCTCAGCTGTTGAAATCCTCCTGGATCCCAAACAATTCTTGGGAGCTGTTTATCTGCTCCACTTCCCTACTATTGTTGTTGCTTCCTTGAAACTATTGCTTCTACTTTCCTTCTTCTCAGCCTTTCCTTCCTGGAAGTCTCTACTGATATCAACATCAACCTCCTGATGTCTTCTATCATTTCATCTATATGCTGCAGTGGCTGGTTCTGTCCATGCAGTCTCCTCAGCTGCATTTTCCCTTCATCTTCTTCGAACTTGATCTGTTGGATGTGCAAGCCCTGTTCTATCACCCTTCTCTCCAGGGCTTCAATATGTTCACACAGATCAACAAATCTCATACTATATACCTCTTCTTCTTTTGCTTCTGCAAGATTCAATGCTGCAGTCTTTTCAACTTCCTGGCTGAAAATATTGAGCCACTCCTCGGAATGCTCATCCTCCTCTTTTTCTTAGGAAGATTCTAACATCTGTTCCAACTCTTATTTGACAGTCACAACTGGTTGTCCTTCTCTTGATGTTGTTGCTTCATCGGCAACCCAATATTTTTCCTCATCTTTGCTATATGGCAGGAATATTCAAATTCTTCCAATCATTAGAAGATTTCTCTGATCTTCCTTCTCTATCAGCTGCATCTACTGATCCAATATCACCTCTGACTTCATGAGACTTTCAGACAGTCTCACTTCTGTTCCCATGCCCTCCTGGAAAATTGGAATTTTCCTGCTATCCTCTTGACAGTTTATGATACCCCGCAGTGATCTCGACTCATTTCCCTCCTGGCAATGTGAAATTACCTGGCTGTCCTCATGATAGTCTATGAGATCTCGCAATGATCTCATCTCATTTCCCTCCTGGCAATTGGGAACTTCTATTCTTCTCTCCGGGAAATCTTTGAGATCTTCAACTGATCTCAGTTCATCCTCATCAATGAGATTTCTCCCAGTCTCTGGTTCACATACCTGAACCATTTCTTCTTCTGGGTTGTTGAGGTTTTCAGCATGCTTTAACCATCCCTTTAACAACCTCTACTATCTTCTGGCCTTCAACTCCTTGACTGGCCATTTTATCTTTGCCTTCTTCATGGGCCATTCATATACCCAATGCGACTTTTCTTCCTGCTGCACTTGCAATTCAAGCTCATCCATCCTTGCCCTAATCTCGGAAAGCTCCTTATTCCATTCAACATTTCCCAGCTGCTGATGGATCTTCTTCCCATCCCGTGCATGACCTTCTGTAGTCATTCTACCCGCTGTCTATCTGTCCTCCTGACATATCTACTACTGTCACTCTACAACCCTGAGTGCTTCCAGTGTCCCCTACACAGTCGACCAGACTATCTTCCTGACTGTTGCATTCCTGTGAACAATCATCACAGAGTTCCAACACTTTGTCTTCCCCTGCCTGTATCTGCAAGCTGCCTTTGATACCAAACTTGTGTATATTAGAGTGTTTTCCTTCCTTCTCTCTCTTCCTGAAATATACAAACAGAGTCAAGCTCTGATACCACTTTGATGTAGACCCCCCCTGCCTCAGCAAGTTCTGCATGACCTCCCGGTCTAAGGATCGTTCAAATTCCACTTCTGAGACGAAGCGACTCTTTTGATTCCCTGTTGGAATCCTCAATCTTTAATCCACATGTCCTTCTTGAAACTCCACCCACACAAGCATGAAACCAGCGCGAGCTTCCACCTGCCCATGGCCTCAGCACGACCGTGACCTTTTTTCGAAATGGAAATTTCGGGTTTTGGGACTCCCTTTGTGTTGATGTCAAGAGTCCTTGAATCTTCGATCTCCCTATCTCCGAAATGCTGATTTTTCGAAATGGATTTACTCGTGGTCAGCCCCCTGGGCTATACCCTTAGTCCATATGACCTCCCCTCATATGACCGCAGCCTTCTTCTGGGTTCATCAACGCAAAGTGCCCGATGTTCTTCCCTCAAGACTCCCGAAAAACTGATTTCTGAAATACCGAAACACTTTGTTTCCCGACTTTCTCCTCCCTACGCAATTTCGGGTTTTCCAACACTGAAATGCTTGGCTCTCTTGGCCTTCAGGATTCCTAAAATGGCGAATTCCAGTATACCAAAATAACTCCTCCCAGTTCTTCACCTTTCGGAATTTCAAATTTCAATCCCTGAAAACCTCTAAACCCTTGTCTTCAGAACTCCCGAAGTTCCGAACTCCGATACGCCGAAATGACGCCTTCCTCCAACACTTTCAGACTTTTGTGTTTCGGGCTCTACTATTGCAAGGCTTCCTTCCTGGTCCCTGCTCTCTCGCTCTTCCGGTATTCGAAATGATCCTGACAATACTCTTNTCCCGACTTTCTCCTCCCTACGCAATTTCGGGTTTTCCAACACTGAAATGCTTGGCTCTCTTGGCCTTCAGGATTCCTAAAATGGCGAATTCCAGTATACCAAAATAACTCCTCCAAGTTCTTCACCTTTCGGAATTTCAAATTTCAATCCCTGAAAACCTCTAAACCCTTGTCTTCAGAACTCCCGAAGTTCCGAACTCCGATACGCCGAACTGAAGCCTTCCTCCAACACTTTCAGACTTTTGTGTTTCGGGCTCTACTATTGCAAGGCTTCCTTCCTGGTCCCTGCTCTCTCGCTCTTCCGGTATTCGAAATGATACTGACAATACTCTTCTAAATGGTTTCAGGACTTCGCGTTTTGAAATTTCGTGAGTCTTGTTGCACTAAGCCCTCGCTGACCTCTGATACTTCCGGTACCCGAAGTACCGAAGTACCCTCTTGTTTCCATGTGTCCTCTCCCTGGATGCTTCCGATCCTCTTTCAGATTTCGGGACTCCACGATCCTTGTGGCACAATTCCTCTGTCTTCTCGAATCCCCGGTGCCTGAAAACCCGGTGGACTCCCCGATCTTCGCCACGTGTTCTCCTACAAAGAGATGATCTAGATCATTTTTGAGACTTCTCCATTGACGAATTCGAAAGACTCCCCTCTGTGATTTCCTGATGTATGAATCCTCGAAATGGGTGATCTCATGACACGTGTCCTCCTTCTAGATGGACGAATCAGATCTATTTTGGAACTTCGGGATCCGTGAGTCCAAATATCCCACTCTCTTGTCCTCTGAACCTTCGAACTTCCAAATTCTGAAATCCCGACGTCTCTTCCCTTTTCGAGAATTTTCAAGTTCTCATCTCTATGCATGAGGATTTAAACCTCGTGCAGATTCTGATAGATCCGAGGGCTATCGGCTATCCAGGTGAGATATGACGACTCATGATCTCTCCTTCTCTGTGCACTCTCCCGCTGCTCCCTGGACGTGGAAACTTCAGTGGTCCAAATCTCTTTTCGGCCTGATCCGACGACTGTCGTACTCCCCCTCTGATCATGCGCTTTCTTCCTATACTTGGAAGATTTTCCAAATGCGAAGGGCCTCAACCTTTACTTCTCTTCTCTGCGAGTTCTACCACATTTTTTCTCGCCTGCGTTCTCAAAGACACTTTCTCTCCTGAGATTTTAAGACCCTAAACTCTCTAAAGAGTTCTTTGGCCTTTGCGACTTCTGCAGCTATGGCTTTGTGCATGAAATCACTCTCCCTCCTGAGCTTGGTTCTCTTTGAATCCTCAAGGATTCTTCGACTCCTGCGCTCCTCGCAGAGTCTTTGCACATACGAAAGTGCTATCTCTTTTGAGATTTTCCTGTAGCTTCGACCTCTAAGTAATTAACCCTTTTTCTTCTCCTTCGGATGGAGAATCTGATGTCCTCCTGGCACTTTTTTGCTCAAGCAACTTCTTGCTGAGTCTGTAGGGTGTTCAAAAACCCTGTGAAGATCCTTCTTTGGACTCTTCTTTGTCTCTGAACTCAAAGAGTTATTTCCTGTGCTTTCTGGTACCTACTCAATGCCCTCCTGGCAGAGTGTCCAGAATCTTCAGTGATTTTGTTTCTCTATGAATTCTCAGTAGAGTTCCTCCTCAACACCCTGTGCCTATGCTCAATTCCCTCTTGGTAGAGCTCTATAGAACCCTCAACAGTTCTATCTTCCTCCTGAACTCAACAGAGTTCCTCTGTGCACTCTATGAACCTTCTCAATGCCCTCTTGGCAGAGCTCTACATAACTCCTCAGAGATTCTGTCTTCTACTGTGTCCTCCTTGTTACACATCAAAATTACTCACTTTGATAGTGTCGCAAGTGTCGTCATTACAAAGGTTACAGTGTCGCATTTTGCTCACAAGGTCGCAAGTGTCATATGTTTCTCACAAGTGTCGCAAGAAAGCATGTTTCCATGATTCCTATGTCGTGCCCATAACGACATGAGAAAGACACTTGAAACACCTCAAACATCTGATTTGGAAGAGGAGAAATGAGTC
>JZKD02S1593924.1:0-10107 GCA_000966675.3 Picea glauca
TCTCAAAATTGACGATTAGTCCTGATGATGAATCCCGTTCTGGATTCGAAACGTCGATGACAAAATGACACTAACTGTGGATTCTCCAGCAAATGAATTCGAAAACCCTCACCACAGAAATCTGAAAACAGATATAAGACAATATTAATAACGGATAAATGTAGATATTTTTTACGCGAAAACGTATCTCCAGGCATATATTTCCATTAAAGAATTAATTTTCCATCGCCTGTGTCTGTACACTCATTATAACACTAATTAAGGTTTAATAAGGTCTTGTGTTTCGAACTTCATTCTTATCCTTTACATCTGTAGCAAGTCACATTTATCCAGTTTTATACACATTTTCTCTGTAAACAGGTTTCTAGCCCAGTGCAAATATCATGGCACCTAAGAAGGCACCCAAGAAAAGCGAGGAAGTTGCAGAAATCTTGAGTCTAGACAGAGACATTATATCTAATAAATTACCACATGCCATCGATTCCATAAAATCCTGGAGGCAGATTTTCAAAACTCTGGATTATGAAATTACAAATTTCCCTCATGACGTCAACAACAAACTCTGAGATATAGTGGAGTCTGACCTTCACAAAATAGCTACACGGCCGTGACTCATGACTTATAACGACATGATTAGTTGGGCCTTAGAGCGAATATACGTGCAGACGAGAAGAATTCTGGATAGTTGAGGGGTCGTCATTGGCTCTTTCAGATCGGAACATGCACAAGTAATGTATAAACTATCTCCCAGTCCCAAGTATATTTATAATAAAAATTTCATGAATGATTTTCAAAGGAAAGAACGTTTTGAGTAAGACCAAACGTATCTTGGCATAATAAAATACTAGTGGAGAAACAAAGAAAAATTTAGGTTCGACACCCATGGTATTTACGCCATAGCCTCATTGAATGAGTATATGGTCTATGTGGCGATGATGTTATGTACTTTTAGGGAAAAAAAGTCCCAACCATTTCCCTGTAGAATGGGTACCTCTTTTGCATGAGGCAACCGGAGGTTACAACTTCAATTGGGAAAATATTTTATCTGATAACATAGTGAAGGAGGTCATGGAATATCAGACTGCAAGATCAAATGGCTTACCAGTAGCCTTTTATATGTTTGCATACATCATGGATGCTATATGCTTCTCAACTCCTTTCCCTTTGATGAATTGGAGTTGGAATCTGTTATCACTCCAAGAAACTCCTTAGGGTTGTAGACTAAGGATGCTTGGTAACTTAAAAATAATGTGTAGGTATGCTTGGAACAATGGGGTCTTAATGATCAATGCAATAGACAACTCATCATACATCTAAAGAAACAGTGCTTTCAGGAAACAATAATCAGATCAAGTAATTTGAAAGGAGAGGATGAAGAAAACTAATCTTGATTGCCAAATACAAGTGAATGTAGGGCTTAATGCAATATAGAAAGAAATCCTTCACTTCAAGTCTATGATCTCAATAAAGAGATAACAGTCTTCATAAGCTAAGATAAACTGAAATAAAGTACAGAAAGGGAAACGTGGATATTTCTGATATTGAAAATGAAAGGAGACTGTAATTGTATTCTGTAAATAAGAGTCTATACAGTAGCACAAAAAATATTCCCAGTTTGAACCCTTGTCTCTTAGAAAAGATAGGCATTTATAGCCTATTACAATTAGTTTTTAAGATCCTGAAAACTAGGATCTGTATCTAAAAATAGCAAATCAGATTAACTAAGCAAATCGATAACAAAGACTAGAGGCTAGACTAGCATTTGAATTGTCTTCCATCTCAAAATTTGACATATGTGCTTCTTCAGCTTCTAGAATCTGTTGTGTCATGAAACATGGTAAAGGAACCTGTCCTGGCAGCTGGATTTCTTTAGTTACTCATAGTCGACACTTTAGGAGATCAATTTAGTATGTGGTTTTCAAAACTCCCACGAATCTTTGATGCTGAGTATTTTTCAACCAAGTTGTTTAAAACTTTAACTCTATGGAACCTCTTTAAATCCTATGAAAATCTCCCTTCTCCATCCTTAGCTTTCAAAAATTCTTTTTGTGCTTTCACCAGCTAACTTGCCTTATGATTCACTGGTTAGCTGGTGAAAGCGTTGCCTTTCACCAACTAACTAGTTGTAAATTTTCCCTTTGCGCTAGTGAAATCTCTACCTTGGACTAAAATGAACTTTCACCTCCAAAACTATGATTCTATCAAAAACTCAGTGTGTCTCTACTTTATCCCCTTGCATATTAACAACAACCTGAGCTAGCACTTGCAGATCTGGGTGTGACTTTTTCTTTTGCTTCAATTTTCTAATCTTCCTCTTAAGGCGTTTTGCTAACCACCATAGACTGTTATAGTCTTTGGTGATTTTCTTTTTCCTCTTCTTGTCCTTGACACTTTCACGAGCCATATTTTCAAATGCAGCATTTGTTTCTGCGAAATTATCAGACAGAGTTTTGTATCTTTCCTTTATTACTCTTTCTAAAACCTCCTGCTGAGCAATCACTTCTTTAAGTTTCTTTATTTTCTGTGTTTTCTTCGACTTTGTGATCTTTGATGTTTCCCCTTCATCAGTGTGAGTAAAGGTCTCACAATCCTATGCAAATTCAATGGAGTTTTCAGGGCTTTTAATGGCAGGGATTTCATCTTCTTGCTCTGGCTCTGAGTCTGTGTATGGCATATTTAAGATGTTTGTTTTCTTTTCTGTAGGTTGCTCTGTAGTAGTTTCAAAATACATTTTTTTCTTTGACCCGTGAGACCTTACACCATAGATCCTATCTTCTGGGGGTCCTGGAAGGGTTCTCCTCTTCCTCGAGCTGCTTTGAGGAGTCAATTGCCTTTTTCCAGCTCTCTTTTGTTCATTCATAGGTTGAGTTTGAGTTTCAAAACCCTCCCAAAAAACAAAATGTTGCCAAGTCCTTCCTTTTTGTCTTAGCTCCTCCAGGATTATCAATTTAATAAGGCCAAAGTGGCAAAGAGTGTTCTTCATACTTAGAGGTTCAGCTCTAATATTTTTACAAACTTTAGTTAAGATCTTGTGCAAGAAGAAAGGTAAATTTAGGAGAGTTTTCCCTATAAAATGGTCTAAGAGATTGAAATGATATAACATCAGTTTTTCGTACCTGCCTTCTGAAGTTATGTAAAGTTGGATTCCCTTAAAAAAATCTTTCCACTCATCCTCTAAATGGGAAACTGGCATGCTCTTCTTCCATGCATTATTTATGAATTCTTCCTTTAGATATGCTCTGAAATTTAGGTTCTTGGTTGTTGTCATTTTGAAACAACTCTGGCCTGATCTAGATAAACTGGTCACTACAGCGATGACAACTTCATCCACGATGATTTCTAAAGACCCAACACAGGCTTTATTTCCATCGTATGTTTTATCAAATGCATCTGTTGTTGATTGATGACATTCGTTCTGTAGCTTCTCGACATATCCCATGCAGCCTGCGTCTGAGAAGTGTTTTTGCACCTGTGGATGTGCCTGTAGAAAGGACAGACTATCCAATTATTTTCTTAACAAAGAACCACTGCGTCTCCTTGCCATCTGCAATTCGAACCCGAAACGATTTTGCACACAAAACATTGCAATCTATTGTTTGAGTCGAGGTTTTGCGCTGGTGAAAACACTTGGCGTTGTCTTTCAAAATTGAAAACTTATCATATGCTTGTGGATGATGCATGTTGGATAAATCATGCGTCGATTTGATGTCACCAACCAAGTAGTACCGCTCCTTCACCTGTGATGATGGATTTGAATTCGCCATTTCCAACGCCATGATCGTGAAGCATGCATTTTTGAACAATATCCACTTTGCAATTCGATATAGACATGCAAACCCGAATCTCCATCATTATCCACTTTCACCAGCGTATCATAATGATTACATGACGTGTGTTGAGCATGTCATCTTTTGATTTTTTTAAAACATGGAGAAAACACACGTGATCCCCGCTTTCACCAGCTAACGGCCCGTGGGAAGTTCTCCTTAGATATTGAAAATCGCCGCTTTCACCAGCTAATGGCCCGTGAGAAATGCTCCTTAGCTGTTGAAAATCACCGCTTTCACCAGCTGATCATCATCTTTAAAACACGCGTTAGCTATTGAAATTTTTTCATGAAATTTTTAAAGAGAAGACCTTTATGGATCGTCTTATTTCTAAGACATAAATTAAAACCTAAGTTTTTCTACTAGAAGAACTCAAAACAAATTTGGAGAAAACTACCAATAGCCATGCTATCAACCACAAAATGCAACCATAGTGACTGATTCATTTTGGGAGCTAACAGAATCCGACTTACCCAGAGCCTAATCATGAATATCATTCTAAACTTTGGGAAGAAAATGCCAAGGACTCATTCTATGAAAATTTTCATTTCATGGTGATACCACTACATCAGATGTTGTACGGCTGTGCACCTCCCCGCATTTTAGATTTGGTCATAGGAAATCTTAGGACGGTTGTTGACTGGTTTATAGAGGAGAATTTCTCATACATCAGAGCTTTTGGGTGTTCAATCCCTCCACATGCACTCCCGAAATTCCTCCCTAATAGACTGGTGTGAAGGGAGGTAGCTCATCAAATAATAATAGATGGAATTGGGATAGAACTAAAAATGGCTCAAAAGAATTCTTGGCCAATTTTTCCCGTTTAGATTGGGAAATTTTAGTTACTCAACTTGGGTCATTCCAAAGTTGAATCGACAGTGCTGGAGGAGGTCAAATTTGTAGACTTCGAGAACAGGAAGCATGATCCTTACCAGTTAGTGGAAAAACACATGGCCCACTATAATATGAAGGCTTATGAACATGAGAAGTCCCCTTGGGATGACCTGTTCAAAGGGACTAGGACCTATGAGGAGGTGTTAGAGAGTGTATAGACACTGTCGTCTGACTTGCAAGCTAGTTTTTAGACCTTCCAGAAGCATAGATGGAGTGGTCTTCCCAAAGTACTGTAAGGAGAAGAAATCACCCTTCCTCATAAACAAGAGGATACTCCTCGAGGCCTCAGACAAGAAACACAAGATAAAGTCAACCCCAAGGAAATTCCACAGGAGACTGAAAGGTCTTCACAAAATGAAGAGGCCTTACAAACAAAAAATCCAGAGAATGAAAAAAAGAGTAGGTCTGAGACACCTCCCAAGTCTAGTAAGTTCAGTCCCCCTCCATCACCTGTTGTTGATGTCAATATACCTAAGCCCATAAGAGAAACAATATCTACAGAGCTAGGAAGTCCCATAGCTTCCTTAACCCCTTTACAGTACACCTTTGGACTCCCCCAGATGGGAGCCATATATGTTGGTGATCTCACCCCTATATCCAGAGATGAGATCCCTCCTTCTGATTATTTTTTTATAAAAAAGAGGAAGGTTTTTCTAAAACAAGAGATGTATATAAGATAGGGGAGTATGGTGAAGAAGCATAGGGTCTTGGTAGATGTCCAAAATTTGGAGGAGGAGGATTTCTCTACAGAGTTAGCAGGCTCCATGAGATCCATGGCAACAACAAACCTTTTTACTGTGGAGAACATGAGAACAAGGATAAAGAAGAGTAACCACATAATATCTCAATTACAAGATCAATTAAAGAATGCTGAGAAAAACATTATAGAAGAGGTGAATAAAAGATTGGAGTGGGTCATAGCTGTTGAAAGGCAAGAAATTCAATCACTCAAAACTATCCTGGATTAAATGAACCAGAGGATATAAGAAAGTCAGGTGCAAGTTACTTAGCAAAAGGAGCTTGTAAAACAACTACAGGCTAAGTTAAATCTGACAGAAGGCCGGGTTGTAGACTTAAAGGCTTTCTAGACCCTCTCTCTAGAAGCATATACAAAGATAGAAGCCGAGTAGCATAAATTGATCTCCAAAATAGAGATCATCCAGGATTACTTTCAAGAGGTAAGAAAATCCCTTGATAATATTATTTTACTGGAAAAGGAGGCTAAAGAAGTAAGGAATACCTTCCAGAAAGCAGTTGCATGTTCAGGAAATGGGGAGATGTAAAAAAATCTAAAGCTTTCTGTCATAGAATAGATAAGAGGAGACATCATGCTCAAGGTATGGGAAACAAACATAGCCGAAAACAAGAAGATAGTTAAAGAAATCAAAGATGATTGTGAGGGAATATTTGACTCTTTGGATAAGAAAACATTAGGTATTGAAAGAAATGGTTTCTCTGAGCCACTAGGATAGATAAACATTGTGAAACAACAGTTGAACTGCAAAGAGGGCTTGAAGGAGATTCAGGCGGAAATTTCACAGTTGAAGGAAATCAATGCCAACCTGATAGAAAGATGGTTGGTACAGCCTAATTTAAAGTTGCAAGTGATCAGGTTTTACGATAAAGGTTTTGAAGACCAGTTTCCAAAGGTCCAAATAAAGTTTTATCTGTTTGAAACTAAGGATCTTTTGACACCACCTAGAAATTTTGTTCATTTTCTGGAGAAATGTATTGAATGTATAGCATCAAAGGAGGGAGAGACTTCAACTAAACAGTGAAGTATCATTTGAAAGCTTACACTATTGTAATAATAGACCAACAAAAGTTAAGCATGCAACGATTAAGGTTGCAGTTTTGTAAGTAGATTTTCTCCTAAAAAGTAGGAGATTGCTAACCATCAAGTATTGATGACCTTGTATAAATACAAGGAGAGAAGATTGAAGAAAGAATTTTTTCTTTCTCTAAAAAGACATTGTGATGAAGTAATTTTAAAGAGACTCTGAATTAATAGAAATGAAGATTGAAGATTTCGGATTTTGTCAAGTTTGAGTTATGTGTTCCCTTGTCTTTTCATCTTTCTTTCATATATGTTGTTTATGAATGCTTGACTACAATTTAGTACAACCTCTACTGTGGAAATTATTATTCTTGTTATTTTAATCATTTACAGTTTTTCCTCTGTACGGTTATCAAGAGATACAAGACCTGAAAATGTTTAGATTTCAATCTCATATGATTCATTAATATTTTTCTTGTTTCATAGTCTTTTGTTACAATGTGAGATTCCTCTTAAATTGATGCCTCACCTTGTTAATAGCTTTATGTTCTTCCTCATATCATGCATGTTTCCCTTCTTTTAAATTTAACTTGGATACAAGAAACGACCTTTGATTTAGTCATCTTATTAATTTGTGTTTTAAAATCATTCTCTTTACATTTTGAAATAGAGATAACAAAGCCTAAAAAGAAAACACAGAATTATATCTCCTTTACCTTTATCCTTCATGACAATACCAGTTTCAAGGAAGCCTAACATCGAACCCGGTCTTTCATATCAAACCAACATCGCTCTAAATTTATTTAACACTATCTTACAAAAAACAAATAACTGGGTTGAGTTAGAACATTCATGGGCAACAATTGAGAGAAATATCAACATTCAGGAAAATTGGGAATTCCGACAGAGACAGTTAAGAAACCAACTATACTCCTCACCTTTTTAATCATTGATTTTTCTGTCCTTAGCTTCCTCTATATTTTCAGATTCCTTGACAATACACTTTAGAGCCTTAAAGTATAAACTTGGGAACATCATCTTTTTGGCGTCGTTGCTAGGGAACGGAGAAACGAAGCTTTTTCCCTGGGAAGAACGACATTGACACTTTCCTTCTTTGATAGTAAACAAAGTTTGGAAACCTATAAGTCTACCTTTATCTTTCACTTGGTGACTCCACACTATTTAAATTGGCTCTTAATCAAAAGAACACCAGGAAGAATCTAGACGACAAGCATATTTCGCCTTCTTCTGACCCAGAAAATATTCTAAAATAAAGAAGATACTTTCGACAGACTGCCTCATCCAAAATTAAAAATTATCAACTTAAATATACACAATCTGACTCCGAAGATCAACATAGTGAATCAAGTATTCCACCCCCTTACAGGGAATACTCCGCTGATAAAGTTACAACCCCTAAATCAAATTTGGTTTTGCCTATTTTTAAGACCGAAGCTTTCTCATTCATTTCACATACCAATAGAAAACACATATCTACCTCACTTCCTATTGTGACTAACTCTCCCTTGCTTCTCGAGGTTCATTTTACCACCTCTCAAAACTCAAACAATTATCCTATATATCTCGACTCAAATTCTGTTGATTCTCCTATATTTTCACCCTATGATTCTGAATGAACCAATCCACATTCCACAAGTTTCTTTTTCTCAAGTTTCCTTCCCGTCGATAACCGATTTCTTGAAACCCTTCCTTATAACCCCCAAACTTTTACCGCTAAAGCCACAATGGCCATGACTGGAGCAGGTGGGGCAAGAGGTGTTGCTGCATGTGGTCCAGGAGGAGGAGCAGGTGGCCAAGTACCGCCTCCTCAGATATTTGTAAAGGTTTTTGTAAGATATGCCCCTCTGGTTCTACCAGTCCCTCTCCATGATTTACCATAAAATTACATGAAAAACCTGCCCAAGTTCATGGGAGAGGGCGATTTAACGACAACTGAACACATAAAGTTTTTCAATCGATTCCATGACATTCTTGGATTGGAACATGAATATGTTTACTCCAGACTCTTGGTTCAAACCTTTGAAGGTTAAGTGAGAAACTAGGTTCGAGTCCTAGCAGCCAGATCTATACCTTCATACGATGAACTTGAAAATGCTTTTATTAGATAGTGGGGTGAGTGGAAAGACCATCTTTATTATCTAACTGAATTCAGGGCTCTTCGAAAGAAAAAATCTGAATTAGTCCTTGATTTTACCCAATGATTCAATAAATTTTATAATAAGATCCCAACCGAGGCTAAATCGTCACAACCTGCAGCGAAAGTGACTTTCACCGAATATTTTGACCCCGACTTCGCCCTTTTATTAAGGGAGAAAAGATCAATAGATCTTACCAAGATGAAATATGATGCCTTGGAAATCGAATCTAACATGATGGCATCAGGGAAGATGAAAACCAAATTTGATATTGGAAACAAGGAAATCAGGAGATACATGGAGCAAGGAGGACCCTATGGATCAGGAAGATCCTCAGAAGACAAAATGGATGATATGTCTAGAATCATCAAAGAACTGTCAAACAAAATATCAAGAATGGAACTAGATCGAGCTAAGAATGAACATTACCCTAGAAAGGAGTTCAGGAAGAACCCTAATCCTCAAAACCACAAAAAACAAATTAAGAATGAAGATCAAAAAATCCAGACCCCTTTTAAAAGTGAAAACTTTATAGGAGGACAAGACATAGAGGATTTTGAGGAGTTAGAAGAGGATATGAACAATCTTGGCGATGACTGCTTACAACCTTATATAACAAGACACGATTACGAAAAGTCTTTGACTACAGAGTATAGAACTGAGAGTAACAAGAACAATAGTGTTTCAGAAGATTCGACCTATCATGGAATATTGGATGGTATAATGGTCGAGCTCCACCAAAAGTACAACCTAAGACCTAGAAATAGGGCTTCCATGACCGCTCCAGTTAAAAAGATATTGTCGAGGGTTGAAACTGATGAAACAGTTTCAGGAATCACTGAAAAACAAATTGAAGCGACTTGGACCGCTAACATACAATCTATTAAAACAAAGACAACGGAAATGCCACCCTTGAGCATGTAGAAAATAGACACCCCTATTATCGAAAAAAATGCCCCTCAACCAAGGAAAGATGAAAAGAAAGGGATGGAGACTCAAACCATGGAAATCAATAAAACCATTGGAAGTTTTAATATAGAGAACAAAACCAATAAGATCAAAATCCCTATTCCCCTTGTTGAACTGGCCAAAAACCCAATATACTGAAAACAAATTGCTAAAATGATTAGTTTTTTGAAAAATGAAAGTCAGGCCGATGTTATTAACTTAGAATATAATAAGCCTAACATAATTTGTGGCCCACACTTTGAAGGTGCCAGAGACACTGTTTCCCCTTTCTACATCACTTTGATAGTCTTCGACCATCTGCTCCATAACTGCATGTTAGATTTTGGGGCCTCTCACAATGTGATGCCTAAAGAAATCATGGACAGACTCAGTCTAGAAATCACCAGGCCTTATGGAGATTTATATTCATTTGACTCAAGAAAAGTCAAGTGTATAGGCATGATAAAAGACTTAGTCGTAAACCTTGCACATGTACCTACAAAAA
>JZKD02S1593926.1:0-10107 GCA_000966675.3 Picea glauca
AAAGAATGATCTTAGTAAGATCAGATGTTTTGAGTGTCATGATTTTGGGCACTGTCCTTCATAGTGTTCACACTGGAGCGGAAGAGGAAGAAGTCAACAAGCATCAACAACAGTGGTTGATGAGGTTGCATATAGGTTCTAGAGGGAGATCTTGTTGGTCTTCGCCCTTTGAGGTACTTTCTCCAGCATGGAGACATGTTTGGTGGATATCGAAGCATCTTTCCATATGACAGGTGCTAGAGAGTTGTTTAACACTCTCACAGAGACTGGCTTAGACTTATGTGTGGAGCTTGGTACGAGAGATAAGCATTTAGTACGAGGATCCGATATAGTATCGTTTCGATTGGAGTTAGGAGAAACACTGAGGGTTTTGAATGTGTTGCGAGTGCCAAAACTCAGAAGGAGTGCCCTCTCAGTATCGAAGATTGAGAGGAAGGGCTATCATGTATTGTTTTGAGATGGACAAGTATTGCTTGTGCCCAAACGATCTAGCTTCAAATCAACAGTAGTTCTTGGAGTTAGGGAGGGAAACCTATATAGGTTGAGGGGCCATCCTATGAGTGTTGTGGCCAACAGGAGAAGAGAGACAAATGAGGAGGAGCAGGTAGCTCCACGAGTGGTGAGGAAGGTGGCCCCACCAGTAGTATCGGCTCAGAGGGAGTCAACCCTCAGGATCCAGGAGGGAGGAGCAACCTCCCATCACTGTGCAAAGGACAATGGATAGGGAGCAGATGGCCCCAGAGATTGTGCAGATTCAGAGGGATTCAAGTTTCAGAAGGAACATGTGGTCTCAAAGTGAGCTTGATCTCAGGGAGAGTTAGTTGGCTCAGAGGGAGAGATGGTCATCTAGAGGGAGTTCCCCCTCATGTTCAGGTGGGAGAGAGACATCCTCTAGGACTAACAAATAGGTGTCATGGGTTAAGGAGGCCAAACAAGCGTCAGAGGCATGAGGCTTCTAGGGCATGTGAGACCTCCATGGAGGATACATTCGTTTCAACAGGTTTTTCCATAGTGATAGAGGAGGCAACCAATCAGGAGGACTGGAGAGTAGGATTTGCTTCAGTCATAAAGGGAGCAACCAGTGAGACAAATTACACAACATGATTTGCTTTGGTGACTGAGGATGTGACCAACCCAACAAATGTTGCCTCAGTGACCGAGGATGCGACCAGTCAGACAGATTTTGCCTCAGTAACCAAAGATGTGGCGAACCAACGAGACTGGAAAACATGATGTGCTCCAACAGTCAATCAGACAGACTTGAAATAAGGACTTATGCCTGTGGCATAATTCAACGACCCATTTTCCACAGTGACAGAGGGAGTAGCCAAGTTGGACTACTATTGGAGTACAAATGAGGTGGTAGATCCAGAGCTATATCTACTATGTGCGACAATAGTGCATCTAGATGTTGGAGGATGGGATACCTCCCTCACTAAGAAGGATTGTTGATTTTTTTGTAGCTTCGGGAGGTATTCCCACTAGAGGCCAAGGTGCCAGGCATGTGGGAATTTTCGTTGGCACCCGTTTTGACTTTCGTTTCAGTGAAATTAGCCTAGAAATGTGGCTAGGGCCTCATGGGAAAGTTGATGGGCTTTGTGGGGTTGTGTGGGGGTACCACACCCACAAAGAGGATTAAAATATTTTAATTAATTGTTGAGTTTAGGAAGGCCCCCTAAACTCACTCATTGGACTCCTATATAAAAGAGAGCTATCATTGTGACATAAGATTATGATTGTGGAAGAATGGAGTTGGAATAAGTGAGTCTGCACTTGCGTCGAGGATTGGTGATCTCAACAAAGGGAAAGTATGCAAGGTGACGAATCTGGCCTTGAAGAGAGGCAAAAAAGGTCGCACGTGTGGAGTGGATTTTTTGTACAATACACGATTTGCAGGAGGACGAAGTGCGCATATATACGTGGGTTACATAAGGACAAATCACATATAGGGTATACATGATTTGCAATGGATAAAACTATGTATGTCAACGGGTTTCCAGTAAGGTGAATTACATATTTGATTTTTTGGGAAGGTACAGATCCGTACAACATGATAGGTGACGTCAGTTGGTTGTATAGGTGGTTTCCAATAGATTTGTGGGCGGAGATTTTCAGAGTATTGTTGAGGTTTGGTCTTTTGATTTGTATGGTTATTGTAGGACAAGGTTGTCCTCATATTTGGTGACATTGTATTGGCTGAGAGGATTGGTTTTGTCCTCAATCTTGGTGACATTGAGAGGACTAGTTTTTTCCTCAGATTTGAAGGATTGGATAAAATTACAGAACAAAATAATTGTGTCTCTTGAGTATTGATGATTCATCTCTGATCTTGTTGTTTCTGCTGCATATGTTTTTAGTCAATACTTTCAGTGTAAAGTTGATCAACAATAGTTAGATCACTAGGAAGCAATTTTCAGATCTGAAATTAGTCACACAGAGTTACCTGTGAAAATTGACACCAACACTCAAAGGACGAATTCCAATCAAGCATCCATATGAGGTTTAACAACCAATGAGTAAGCCACCTCCAATGTGCAAGTCCATCATGGATCAACCAAGGGCCAACCATACACAATGCACCCCACATCTCATGGATCATTCTTAAACATATAAACACTTTTGGAATATCCCTGAAAGCTAACAATTGCTATAGAATATATTGAACCGGCTGCTAAATTTGATATTTGGGATTTGCGCTTGGTGTACTTGAAGCATGTAATCTTAGTGACATTATTCAATTGTTGGATAAAAGTTTAAAGGGTTATCGTTCTTCAAGATAATTTAAGTTAAAACAACTTATCAAATAGGCTTTCATAGTGACATAATTCTTTCATGCATTGTTTGGTAGGATTTTATGAATGGATGTGCTTGACACAATTATTACAAACCAAGATAGGCCAATGAATCACAAAACCCTAGGTAGGGTTAAACCACAAAAGTGAGCACAAAGGAAGATACACATAAAAACAAAGCATAATATTCTGAATAACTGAAGGGACACGATTATAATGGAATTCATTGCTCTCATATATAGATTGAGAGATGTAATAATTATTTAAACAATGAGGTACTCGTCCAATACCCTAAAAGCTAACATTAACATAAATGCCTATCTTTTATCCTGAAGTCACAAAGGCGACTTTATTACAAAGGTAAGCATTATATTCTAACACCCTCTATTAACACTTATAGTACTAAAAACAAAACCCGCTAGAAGAAAACACACTTCACTTGCAAACACATTTATTGAAAAATAAAAGCAACATAACGAAACATCCTCCATACACTTCTTCATTGAAAATAGTTCTTGATCCAGTAAAATTCTTTCAAGTTTCTCCCTATTCCTTCGAAAGGTATAATCTTCTAGTTGTAAGCCAAGTTCCCAACATCACTAGACATCATTTGCACATGAAATGTCTTGTAACCTTCGTAAAGGTATGGTGTCGAATTTCCAAATCCCAGATCTCCCTTGAGCTATTGACCAACAATATCCACATGCATGTGTCATAATCTTAATGAAGTATAGTTTCTTCGATCCACAAGCATCTCGAACTATTGAAAAGCTATCCATCCTCCCTTGCATCACTCCATGTCTTCAAAGTGTCGACGTCTTAAAATGTGGACAATGCTAGTTCTTTAGTAGGGTCATCAACATTGTTATTATACGATGGCTCTTCAATAATGGCTACATCTATTGATACTTTTAGATTTTCTTTTAGGTCACTGACATGTGTTTTGCAATTAATTGTTGTATGACACGTTTAATCATAGCAGTAACATCAATCCCACTCTTACCTGACATTCTCTTTCCTTTTCTTTTAGTTTAATGTAGTATTTGGTTAAGAGTCTCTTGAATCTCTTGTAGTTGCTCTCTTTTTTTCCAGCTAAGAGTGCTAAAATAATGTCTTCTAGAGTTCCTGAAGACATCTCACTTAAGAGTAAAACTGACATCATTGTATTTAGAAGGCAAACTATGTAACATAATGGCTTTGGCATCCTCTTCCTCCACTATAGCTTTGACTTCAACTAGTTTTTTGATGAGAGATCTTAGGATGATTATGTGGCTAGACATAATGACTCCGTCAAACATCTTGAATTTGAATAATTGAAGCTTTAGAGAAAACTTTGCATTAATCGCTTTTACTTCGAACAATTTATTCAAATTATCCTAGATTCCCTTGGATGACTTTTCCATGTTTACATGATGCAAATTAGAGTCTGAGAGAGTTGTAGAAAGTTCCCAACAAAACGATAATAATGGATTTTAATGCAACTCAGAATTTTCATCATTTTTTAGAGGTTTCATGGATCTTAACCCTGTGAATTTTAAGCCTCAGGGTTGTTACGAAATATAGACAAAACAACAACAATGAGAAATATTTCAATCCTTAACAACCCTAATCCACTAGGAAATTCAAGAGATAAGATACCAATGTGTTTCAATAAGTTTTAGCCTTCTTGGGCAATCTTATCATGCATATAATCAATTTGAAAACACATATGACAATTGTAAACAATGGTGAATCTACTCTAATATTCTTCATTTATAATGTTAAATCACTTAACATAATCACCATTAACTTATTTTAAATATGCAAGACATATGGCATTGGAAATTACAAATATGCATAAAGATGTAGTTCATGTATATACCATAGCCTTATCATAAGGATACTACAATCCTTTAGCTCTCCAAAACCCTAGCCAAGGAAAACCAAACAAACCCTAGCTCACACCGATGAGATTCAACAAGCATGCATCACACAAGCATGTCCTCAAGGAAAGTTGTTTCCTCTTTTCTTCACTTCAACAAGTACAACTTGGTGTTTCATCTCCAAAACCTAATTTCCAAATTTCCAAGGGATGAAACCCTAATCCTTGTATTCAAAATGCTCCAACAATCTCAAGAAACCTTAGCAACTCAAAGAGAGCGAGATTGTAACACCCCATATTTAACCCCTGATTATATGTAATCAGTTATTATTAATGATTGCTATGCCATGGCATATAAACATTGTAAATGTATTATTGTTTAATTGGATAATGTCGCACCACTGATTGATGGGTGGAACATGCGTACTAGCCATGATACCACAAGAGGGGTTAGTGAGGGGGTAGAAAAGGGGATTCATATGCAAATGACCCCAAGCCACCTTATTGAATGATGTGGAGGAAATAACCATAATTCCTCTATCTTGCAGCTAAAACAAATCAATTAATGAGAGGGGGTTGGTAGTTGAATAACCAACCACCCCTAATGAATACATGGATGGATATATGGGTGGACATAGCACCACCACATTGTTTTCTAGATTTGACTTGATTTCTTATGAAAGAATAAAGATAAGTATTAGAGAAGAATCAAGGAATGCACAGGTGTGTGCAAGGGATGGGAGTTTGGTTTTAGAGAAAAGACATGCAACAAAATGGGTGCTTGCATGAGAGAAATAACACTCAAAGAGGAAAGAGAGAGACAAACATGATTTTCCAGACATGGGAGACAATGGAAAACAATGAGAATGAGCAGAAGAATCTCTAGTATGCAGATATGAGTAAAAAGAAGAATTGGGAAGCATGCCTAGGACATGACTAGTCACACTGGAGTAGAGAAGACCCAAAATCCATATTGGAGCAAAAGAGTGTTGCGGGCTTGAATGCGTGTTGGAAAGAAACCGACACTGGAAGGGGAGGGAATTGAGGGACAATGTAGCTGTGAAATGACTCCCTTTTGCAGAGGAAATCTAGTTGAAAAGACATCTGATAAACCCCGTGGAGGTCCTGAGCTCAATGGGAAAGAGGAGAAACTTCTGCTCCTGCCAGTGGAGTGAAGGAGAGTAACCTTCTTGATCTGTTTCATTAATTTTTGAGTCAATTGTGAGAGTACCCTAGTGGTGTCATGAAGTGAATAAGTAGAAGAGCCTATGGTTGGGTGGAAAAACGCTCACCCACAATCAATCGATTAGTTAATTTCACTATTCAACAGATAAGTTCTTTCACTTGTAATATCTCTTGGATGTATGGTAATGATTATGGATTGTATCTTGTTTATGCAATGTCTTAGACATGAATGAATGCTATCTTCTACATGCTTGTATCCCTTTTACTGGATAATGCCTCTTATGATGAATGATAACTAGAGGAGATTTGCATGGATTTGTAGTTTGCAACTATATTGTTTATGTTGTGTTTCCTTGGTTATTTAATCCATGAGAACATCCTTAAAATGGAGTCCTAACAAAAATAATTAAAACTTATAAAAATAAGCAAGGGATGCTTGGGATTTTCCCTGTATGTTTGGATTTCCCTTACAAGTCCTTGAACTCTATGAAACTTGAGTTTATTGAGAATGCCCGATTTTTGTACAAGTAGACTAAGCAATTATGCTGTGGGAGTGTATCACCATTTCCCAAGTGTCGATGTCTGCTGTCTTGTGCTCAACCTTACGATATATGCCCTTTTTATTTCAAACGAAAAACTGGAAATCAAGAGAATTAAATCGGAGGAATGAATTTAGATTGTTGCTTAAATCAGAAGTGAAACAATGGCCATTGGATTGACGAGAAGGATGAATGAAAACCGTTCAATTGCTCGCTAAGAAGTTAAGAACCAATGGTAGGATCCCTCAGTTAACCAAGTTCTCAGATCCTTGGAGTACTATAAGGTCTTGTGTTGTAGACCTTGTGTTTTCCACAATATCCAATACCCAGTGGGAGGTAGAGTTCTAGCGCACGGTTCCATGCATTATTGATTATAACTGAAGAGAGGCTGACGACGAAATGATGTGTCGTTCTAGCTTGGCGAAAAAAGTACCATGGGGAATGATAAGTGTTGGCATTTGATTTGTCGATAAGTCAAGTGTGGACCCCGTCGAGCTTAAACCCACAAACAGGTGCTTTAAATCTTGATTGTTGGATTTGAGCGCTGAGAAGATATCGACTATTGAATTCGTGATAAGTTCAGGAGGGAGGCCAATTCCCTTGATTAGGTATGCATTAGCCTGGGGAAGATGATACCTTGGAATACCAAATACCGGAGATGTTACAACATGTCTTCCCCTTGTGTTGTCCCGATATCGCGATACCCGATTGGGAATGGTTTTGACCCTTGTCCCCTTGTTAGTTTGTGAGTAGAGGAGAGTACGTTCCTATGAAATTGGGTGATTTAATCAAGCCAATGCATAGTGGACATGTTTTAACACTTTAGTGGAGAAACCTTGCGCCTGATGATGACGTCTAATGCCATGGTTAGTCCATGTGTCATAGAGGTGATGTTCCACATGTCTAGGAGATTTTGCGTCCAACGCAAAGTTTTGTATCGAGTCACGTGTTACCATGTGTCAATCCATATGGTAGGTAATGATAGGGTCATGTTTCTGGGTTCCAACTATACCACTAGATCAAGCGCTCATATTGTGAGTGTTCGTGCGTTAACTCGGGGGTCCCGATGCCCGGTGGGGTGAATTGCCTGGTGGGTGGAGTTGTCGGGTGGGTTGAGCAGTTGGTGGGTGCAGGTTTCCGGGGTATAGTTTGGGGACTGGACCACCAAAATATCGGCCATCGGGAAGAATTGGTGGTGATTGTTGTTGGGATCTGTGGGAGCTCGATGCCTGGTAAGAGTAGAAACTATCCTTAAATCCTGTCAAGGATATTTCTATGTTTTTCATCATCCATTGGCTGAGTGTTCCATGTTAGGGGGTGACGTGTTTCGCCACATTAGTGCCATGTCACATGACACGAGTGACATGGAGCCACGTGGCAATGAGGTGGAGATAGTTGAAGAAGGTATGGAATTTTTTAGGAGGTTGTAACTTTTGATTCCAAGCTCGGTTTTGAGCATGGTTACATTCATTGGAAAGTTGTCGATAAGAAGATTCCATTTATGATCTCCATTCGTAGATAAGAGTTAAGTTTGAGGAAGAGGAAATTTTGACACCCCACCAGCCTAAGGAAGGGTTAGGGGGTTGTGTGTTACAAAAAGGTACCAAAGCAGAGTTTCAAATACTAGGCCTGGATGGGCCAGAGATCAGTCACAATACTAGTATACCAAGGCCAAGATGAGCCTATTGGAAAGTGTTTTTTTCCTTAAAAAGTTTGTTTATTATCTGCACAAGCTCCTTGAGAAGAAGGACTGTAGATTGAAATCTTGTTTTGAAATTTCTTACAACAAAATATTTACCTGTTGAGTTACAACAACATAATTATAATTTTTACTTGTTGGAAAGATAGCTACTCCTACAAGAGTGGGAATATGCCGACAGACAATGATAGTAATATTTCAATGTAAATTGCAAAAATAGTAGAATTCTATTATAGGGATGCATGAGTCCAAAAAATGGATGAATTGGATTGTTTTAATTAGGTTGTAATGTTGTCTATCCACTTGGGTTGATAGAGCTTCTTGCAATTGTGATGTCTATTTATATAAGGGATACAACCCTTATGGAAAATTCCTTGTGGTTAAAGGAATTGAGTATGGGTTGATAGAGCCTTGGTAATTATATTTGTTGCTTAATAAACGAGTAAGCCTTGTATGAATACATCCTCATGCTTAGAGAACCGATGGAAATTTGTTTAGGTTAATTAATTTGAACTAAAGTAAAATAAACCTGTTGCTCGGGTAGTCATTTAAGCAAAGTAAATGGATTTTTAGAAAAATAATTGTGTGTTGATGGAACTGAGAGGTTCCCAGGGAATAATGAGATGTTCATTAAGATCCCCTTTTTGTTTGTAAGACAAGTAAAAGGAGTCCCTTGGATTGTTTCTAGTTTTCATAAAAGTGATCAAGTAACATGAGCATGTGGGAAAGTCTTCAACTCATAACTCTAGTGGGTAAATTTATTATTCCCAAGAGGGAATGCACATTTNCAATCCATTCCAATGATTATGTCATATGCCCCAAGAGCAGTGACGTATACCTTCAACCTGGTAGTACACACTCCCAGGTCTACTATAAAATTATCAACACTAGGTCCTACCGCTTTTTTTTCCCCCGAAGCCATCTTGACTTGTTTAAAGTCATCGTGCTCGTAGGTTGCCAACCCACTCTTTTCTAATGCAGATGGTGAAATGAAACTATTTGTCACACCAAAATCAAACAAAATCTTGACATTGATATGATTTAGCATACCTGATGACTCCACCACCGTGGATTGATGTTCGGCCTGGTGATTATTAACTGCTGTGTAAATCTGGTGGTTTCTACTTACTCTCCCCATCGGTGCCTTTCCTTCTCTGTGCATGAACCCTGATCGTAACTCTGGGCAGTCACGCTGGTAATGGGGTCCTCCACACTCCCAATAGGTAACATGAGATTGAACATGTGCATTGTTATGTGACTGTCTTTGAAATGAGTTCCTTCCCCTGGAACCCCTGCCCCTACTCGTTGTTCCCTGAGATGGTCGTGGACCTGTCTGCACCGTCGGCGATGAACGGGATGCTGCACTCACTACCATTGAAATCCCTGTAGCTACTATTCTTGGCGTGACCCTGTTACCATATGGAAGTGGCCTTGAGCCCCCTCCCCTAGGAAAATTCCTCGGGGCCTTTCCTACGAATCCAGGGCGATGTGGAAATGTCGGTCTTGTACCCCAGAAAAAGTTCATGTGTTCTTCCGCGTAACGCGCATTTTCCACCGCCTCCGCTACTAAAGACGGTTTCCACATCCGCACCATAGCTCTTATCTTAGGGTTCAATCCATAGATGAAGCGCTCTGCCTGTCGTTGGTCGTTATCCATATACGGCACATATTTGACCAGTTCCATAAACATGATCTCATATTCTTCTACAGTTTTGTTTCCCTGTACTAGGGCATGAAATTCCCCTACATGTTGTTCCTCGTAGTATGCTGGTAGATATTTCCTTCGGAACCTTTCCTCGAAAAGTTCCCAAGATACTGTGTCTGGGGTAAGGTGCAGTTGTCTTTCCAGGTTTCCCCACCAGTTCAAGGCACTGTCTCTTAACTAAAAAATGGTGATCTTTGCCTTTGATTTGGACGCATAGTCCCTTAAGGAAAAACACCTTGTCATGCCTTCCAACCATGCTTCCGCGCGTTCACTGGCGCGACCCCCGGCAAACTCCGGAAGTTTGATCTTCTGCAATTCTCGCGTGA
>JZKD02S1593927.1:0-10107 GCA_000966675.3 Picea glauca
CAATAAAAAATATGAGAGAAGCCAAAATGAGTAATTTCATATTATGAGAAAGCTTGCTAAGCCTTTATATAGCATTACAAAATGGTCCATTAGACAAAGTCAAACAAATATTCCAATATTCCACCTTGAGGTTGTTCATGATCTTCATGGCATGGTGTGGTTCCTATCAAATCTTCCTAAATATAATCTCTAGCCATTGGTCAATGCATAGTCAACACAACAAATCTATCATTTTGATGATAAACAACAATAAATATATGGGAATAAAAATGCATGCCAGATTTTTTGGATTACATTTCATGTATAAATGACATGAAATTGTGACTTTTGTATTATGTTATCAAGTGCAACATGTGCAAGCGAACAACATGAGGGAATGGGAGGTACCATTTTCTCTATTTCTGCTCATTGTTCTCGCATTCATTCCACAATATAGTAACTGCAGAACAAGTCTAGAAATTTGAGTTCAAGGCAAAGGTTTTGAGGCTGATGGATATTTTGCAAGATCTAAAGATATAGCGAATGAGCCACTTGGTCGTGGCACGCAGATCAAATTACGCCTAAATTATGAAGTTGGTGAATATTTGGATGAGAATAAAATTGAAGATCTTATGAAGTAATATTCCAAATTCATTTTCCATTTATCTTTGGGCAAGAAAAAAAAGTTGATGTAGAGGTTCCTACAGATAAAGAATCCAGTAATAATTTTAAATTTCAATAAATCAACGCCTATAGTCCATTCAATTGGAACCATGATATATTTAAGTTTTGAACGCTGCAATTTCAAGCTCGCATTGCTCATGGAATAGATCAAATCGACCTTCAATTTATTTTCTCATTTTGTCATGTGGTCAAATGATGCATAACGAGTTCATCTGATTGGATCAATGCACAACCAATGAATATTGAGATTGAGACTTGATCTTGTGAGGTTTCTCTTTAAAAGAAATTGAGCCCGGATCATGGTTGTGTTTCTATAGATGTTGTCTTCTCCTTATGGGGTATATGAGACACATTGCAACAACTAGCATTGATAAGTTTGTTATTCACAGGTGTTTAAGGCGTATTTAAAGATGGGGATTTAAAATTGAAGATTGAGGTTAAGTGTGCTTGGTATTCTAGGTGGGATCCTTGTTTCAATCTAGTGGTAAAGCTTTGCTTTCAAAACATATTTCTTGTGTTGACTACAAATTTCAGGGATTGAGAAATATTATGAGAACTTCAGACTTTTTACTTAGAATTAGAGTAGCTACAGATTAGCAAGTATGTCTCACCTAAAACAACAAATAAAGTAGTAATTTTCAGTACATTGTTTTTAATAGGGTGCAGAAAATAATTTCATCATAATTTCAAAATATGTCAACTGGGTTTTTCTAATTTTTTCTGAGCAGGAGCATCAGGGTGAAATCAACATGCTCATCAAAACCCACCCATACCCATATTGACATTTGTGAGACATATTCTTATCTTTGTACCTGTTGCAACTTTTTGTCATTTACAAGATTGTTAGTTAGCAATGAAAATTATGGTTTTGCCACAAATAACTAAAGAAATCAACATGGTAATTATTGAATAGTCATATGACACATTTTTTTAGAGGTCTATTAAGGAAATATGGAGCAATACAAAAGAGTATTGCAAGGAAAAATTTCAAAGCTTCCTTCCAATTAGAAATGGAATTAATATTTTTAATGATGGATTTTCATTGTTATTTTTCCAAACCATAGTTGTATCATCAAGATTTACAAGTGCATGGATAATATGACTTACTTAGTCATCTTTCCCATGTACAAACCTCATTTACTATGAAAAACATACTCATCAAGATCTCAAGAACAAGGGTAGCGGATTTACAGGAGTCATCAAGATCTCAAGAACAAGGGTAGCGGATTTACAGGAGCCATCACACTGAAATTTGAATTGGATAAAAGGTGAGATTCCTTGTTGCAACATAAAAGAGTACAATTGAAAAAGGTAAGTGTTGTCACACAAGAACCAACACTTACAAAACTTGAGTTTGTTACACAAGAACCAACTACAAGAAGATCAATTGCAACTATAGTCTTTCTAGCATTTCTGCCCAATTTTCCAAAAGAAGAGGCCTCATCACACAAATGCAGAAAGATTTAGTTACAAGGTTGCATGAGGACATGCAACATCATCAGTTGGGGGGAATATTGAGTCGCAAAAATGACTATATTTTCACATCATTTTATCATTTTTTTACAACCTTTTTCTTAACTTTTAATCCTTTTCCGCTTCTTGTAACCTTGTATTAAGTCCATTTTAATACTTTATGTGGGATTAGGTTCAAGATATTTTCCAATGCATTTATTTTAACATTTTATGTGAATATATGATTAAATTTTAGAAAAATAACACACTTTCACTTATCTTTGAAAGTTGGATTAGTTTGATGATGATTACAGGAACATTTAGAGCTTGCAATAATGCAAATTTGTATCACTTAGTTCCAAATTCAATTTTTCTCTTCAATCATTGAAGATTTGATGAGGATTTGGGATGGTCATTCAAATATCTTGGATATGGAAACAATCTTGAAGTTTTTTATGAGATTAGTTATGAAGATCTTGGAGATATTATGAGATATTGTTGACTTGCTAATTATTGGCAATTTATTGTAACTACATGAGAGATATGTGGATCTAAATTTATTATTGCTTATCTTGGTTTCAAAGCAAGTTTATGTATAAATAAGAGTGCCTTCTTCATTCCAAAGGGAGGACTCATGGATCATACATCTGTATGTACGATGAAATAGAATAAAACCTCTTATTTCTTTTCATATAGATTGTCATTCTCTAGTTTTAGATGCACTATGATTTCATTCAGTTTATAGTGTTATAGAGTTTGTTGCCTTGTTCTTGGGAGATTGATCTCACTCTGAATGTATCACGGTGATCTTTTACTTCATTTCATATGTATTTATTTAATTATGCTATTTGATTTCATGAACATTTTTTTCCTTTTGCAAGTTAGATTACTTTCCTTTTAAGCAATGATTCATGGAAACTGAATGTGCCTAATTCATACATGATCGTCCTTTCAAATATATGATCATTGTCAGGAATGATTAATTTTGTTTTTCATTGATGAAGTGTGGTGTGTTTCATTGAATTATATTATGAAATATACCAAATGAAGTATTGTTGTAGAAGGTTAAGATCTCGAAGACTGAACACTCATGGATATTGTAAGGTATAATTCAATGATGAATTTGTCTTCCGTTCCATTTGTTTCATGCTAGTGTATTTCATTTATGCACTCACCCATGGACTGTAATTGAGAATGATTGCTACAGGGTATTGTTGCATGAACGTTCTAATCTTGGAATTGATTGATGATGGTAACCTGCCATTTGACATTCTCAATCTGAGTAAATAAAAGTCTAAGGGATGAATGTATTTTTATATTTCTTTGAGAGTGTGTTCAATACTTTCATTTTCTCAAACTTAGTTTTATTTTTTACTACAATGAGTATTCAAAGTAGATAAGTACTACAAATGATATAATTATACAAATACAATGTTTGCATTTCACAATTTTATGCACTCTCGATTGATAATAAAATGTAATAGGGTCTAAACATATAAATTGACTGACACATATGGTCACATGGATCCGTATGGTCACCTGGGTGACCACCATTCATGTGGAATGTTTAATGGTGAAGATTAATTCTCGTTGATGATCGAGTGGTTGAGATCTGTATTTAGGTTCACAGTTCATCGACATTGACAAAGACGCATTACCACTTGTAAGACGCATTACCAGTTTTATCCTCAACTTGTAAGATTTCCACCAATGTTGATAGCTTAATCCTGTGGACTTCATAAGAAAATCGATCGGTAGAATCTTTATTCATTTCATTTCCTGTGGACTTCATTCATTTCCTGTGGACTTCATAAGAAAATCTGTATTCATTCATTTCCACCGGAACAACGATCGGTAGAATCTTTATTCATTTCCTGTGGACTTCATAAGAAAATCGTTGATGTCAATGGATTATCAATGATCAACATAATCTTTAACCGTCACTCTTTAAGACTTATGTGAGTTTCACAGACATCCGATGGTTATATCGGTGATCAACCAAAATCCTTATCATTTTGTTTTAACACTTGCTCAATTTCACCGATGTTGATGGCTCATTGACATTTTTCTTCAGGATTTCATCAAGATGGAGCGTTGGGTTGTGTTGACTCATTATTTTTTCACTAAAATGTCAACAAGAAGGAGCATCACTACTAAAGAAAACAATAGATAAACCACCAACAAGCAGTAACTGATGTCAAAGAAAGAAGAGTTAATTTCATCAGGCTCGTCCGGCTTGTGAGTAAGATGTCACACATAAAGAAGAATAGATCTGATCGTAACAAAGTCTATTGTAAAATGTCGATTTTGGGAGTGCTCAGCTGGCATTTGAATGCCAAACCTGCTTGAATCCAGTTGGTGAGTTGACTTGTATCCGCCATCTAAAGGTGCTCATGTCTCAAGAGGTGTCACCACAACACTTTACATGGGGATTCACAATTCTAGAGTAAGTGATTGTTGGGATGTGATCCTTTAATTGAGGTGGGCGTTGTTTAAACTACCAACTAATTTCCCATGCATATACATGCACACTGTATCAACTAAAATTAGAAAGTGCATGCATGCACACTATTATCGTACAATCTATACTTTCCCAAATTCTAAAGGGAAGTAGGCCTAGATTGACGTAACACAGAGGTAACCCTATCACTGCCACCCCAATAGGGTATCTCTTTCTCTTTAGGAGGAGGAAAGCCTCACTCCAAGGGAGACATCCCAGTACTTAATTGGTTCATGAAGGGAGAAATGATACAGTGGAAACCCACCCCTCTCTCTAGGTCACTCAGCAGAAGAAGTCAAAGGTTAGTAGCAACAATTATAATCAATGACTTCTTAAACAAATTATATGCTTCCTGAACAAGTTACTATATAATAAAAGTGAGATTACAATAACAACAATGTATCTTGAAATGTGCAAGTTATGATGACAAGGAAGAGATACAATAGTCTTGCAAACTTGATAATGGTTTGTCACTCACACTTTTCAAGATAAATACAAGTCAATGAATGACTTAAATGGTTGTCATAACAATATTAATTAATAGTGATGACAACAATGAAACCACTTCAGAAAAGTACTATAATAAATCAATAAGACACTACTTCAATATCCAATGCTTATAATTTTCTTAGTAAAAATGCTCAATGGTTTTATAGATGATTTTAGAGTTTTTAAGGGCTTCAACAATGGTTGTAACAACAACTATGACAACGGTAACAACTTCATAATTTGCATTCTAAAAAGGCAATTAAACATGCACTTTAACACTTATTGATAGTACCTTTCCTTGTACAAATGATGGGATGACTTAGATGGTTAGTAGGCCAATATAAGCTGCAAAATGATAGTTGTAGCAGTGATTATGACAACAACAAATTAGTTGTTAGTATTTCTAGACTAGGTTATAAAATTAGTAGAGTATGAAGTGAAAGAGTTTGAGTATGAAGTGAAGGAGTTTGAGTTGAGTCTTGTAAAGAAGTAAGATAAGAGGACTAGTGCCTTCAAGGGTAATGGATTCAAGGAGGACGAATTCATCGAAGGATGCAAATTAATGATGACGATGCACAAAAGTCTAAGAGGGAAAAAACATAGGAGAAGTAGTAACTTAAGTCCTCCTAGGCTTTGACCTCAAGAAACAAGATGCTAGGGTGTAGGCAATTCTAGGCCCTAGCGCATTGCTCTCTCTAGCCTTTTTATGGAGTAAAACTTATGCGACAATAACTAAGTCCAAACCCTTAGAGTGCTAGCAATTTAGGGCTCTAGAGTTTCACTAGTTACTAGATCAATTCAATGAAAAGCTTGGCAAATAAAAAAGTAAGAAAGTAACAACTTAAGTTTCTTACTTCAAGCATTAAATACACCATGAAATTTTATAATCTTGCATGAGTAAATAAAGCCATACAATAAACCATTCAAAAGATGACAAAATGCAAATTTCACTTACTTGCACCAAGAATAATCATGAGAATACCATGCAAGATCACCATAAAACTTCCAAAATTGATCCAAGTTGCAAAAATCAGCCTTAAACAAGAGTGGCGCCTCATAATTTCAGCCAATAACCCTAATAGGGTGAAAATTTCAGACCTCTTGTCTCCAAGGACAAGTTATTACGAAAATGAATGTCACTTTCTACTTATTTTTACAAAATTTAACCTAAAATTAATTTCAACTCATAATTATTGGACCGACCTGGCCAATTTTTTACACAAATTAAATCTGGACAAAATAAAATTAATTTGCATCTAATAATCACTCCAGGGGTGACATCATGCTCCTCTAGGGTGACATTGAACCGCAAGTATGGAACATCGAGCTGGGAAGGTGAAACGTTGGGCCTCCAAAGGCCTGAAACCCTGTGCATATGTGCCAATGCCTCATAAATGTTGTCCAAGATGAAACCCTAGCTCTGGATGACGTCTAGGGATATCATGGGGATGTCCAGGGCCCTCGAGGGCTAACACCCATGTGGGAAAATCAAGATCCCTTGATTCTAGGCCTGCGAGGGTGCCTACAAAGGCAACATCCTTCTTTCTCCTGGTGCAAGTTTTCAATCTCTTCTTACCCCTAGCTGGGGTTTCAAAATCCATATGTGGGATTTAAGCCCCCATGAAGGTCCGAGCTAATCATTCCCTCATGCGTACCTGTCCACCAAGCAAGGTCCTGCAAAAACAACAAGTATGCCCTCTAGGTGTTCATAAGTTGCATGGATCATAGCATGTAAATCACATCCAATAATTAAATTACCCAATCACGTGCATCAAACCCCCCTTAACCCAAACAAATGCTTAAAGACGTTATGCAATTTGACAAGTTAGGTTTGGAGAAGGTCTCAGGGTGTCCTATTGGGCTAACCTCTCTCAAGTTTGGGGTGTTTCCCGGGTGGGATTTAGTCCAAGTCATGTAAGTGTAAGAGGTGGCATAGGGTAAATATTTGGGCATGGGGTGTATGTGATAATAGGGAAATGTAAAGTCTTACCTATGGGTGCCTTTGTAGAGGGAAAGTTGCACCTTGTCATGAATGTAATTTTTTCCTATCTCATTCATTTCCTTTTACTCTCAGGTTTATTTATTTTAATCTTTTTCTCTTGTTCTTCAAGGAAATAGTTGAGGGCCACTATCCTAGCTAGATGACTAGAGGTGATAGTGTTACCACAAACATTTCATAGAAATGAGAAATTTGGATTGTGATGAGACCCCCTTTCTCTTGGCTATGCCACCAAGAGACACTACCATGGCTTAGTGACCATATAGGTGGTAGTGGCATACCGCTACATGCCCATGGTCATAATAGGTCTACTCGTGATGAGACATCCTATCCATCAACTAGTACCTTGAGTGTTTATGTTATCTTATGGGTCCCATTTTCTTACTGAGAAGCTTTTCACTGCTTTCTCGGGGATCCCTGGGTGAAGCATCTTGAAGGTTTCAACATTGGATTTTAACTCTTTCCAGCTACTTTTACCCTTTGCTCATTTATCCCCTTCTTCCCACAAGGTAAGGTACAACCCTTCCTATTGTAGCCAATCCCAATGCCCAAACAAGGACAGAGGATATGAAAGGAAAAAATATGGAAAGTGGTAAGTATGGAGGGAACATACGATGACTTTTCACAGATCCACCCAGTAGCAACCCATCCTAAAGGGAAATCAACTTACTAGGGAACCATGTCACCCTTCCATGTATGAACGAGGCAAAGAGCATAATTTCCAAGCAAACGTCATGAAATGAAGAAGGATTTAACACAACATATTCAAGTGCTTCAAAAATCAAAGTGATACATGTTGGATTACTGAGAGGGGGGTGAATCAGTAATAGAGAAATTTAATCCTTTTTTCACCATAAAATGCAAGTGTTATATCAATGTAGCATTATCATCCAATAGTTTCCGATTAAATAAACAATGAACAAATGAGCAATAACACATATACACGGTACACCAATGTTTTACGTGGAAACCCAAAGCAGGAGAAAACCAGGGAATGTTTTTTCTTATATGTCTTTAAGAATTACATTCATTGGAAGCACAAACTTCCTTTGTTTTCCAACTGCAATTGGAAGGAGACTCCAACCCCCTAGTTTCTTAGGCTACAACCTGAGGGAAGCTCCAAATCCCCAATTCTCTGGCTACAACCAGAAGGAGGCTACAACCCCCTATGTTCTCCAGCTACAACCAAAAGGTGGCTACAACCACATGTCCTTGCCCCGTCCAACCACCCTGACGTATAAGTAGAAGGATGGAACCAAAGTCACACTATCATTGTGAGATATACTACTGTAAACCTATACCAATCAACCTGCACCAAACAACCGGTACCAATAACCTGAACCATGCATCAACCTGTACCTCAACCTGTAATCAACATGTACCATAAACAAGTGCATCAACCATGCATCAACCTGTACCAAACAACTAGTAATCAACATGTACCTTAAACAAGTGCATCAACCATGCACCAACCTGTACCTCAACCTGTAATTAGTATGTACCATAAAAAAGTGCATCAAACATGCACCAACCTGTACCATCAACATGTGCATCAACCATGTACCAATCATGCATCAAATACACATAAAATGTGACTCATCAAGACGTACCAACATCATCAACTATACACCTCATGTATGTGCCAACTCATCAACTACTTGTCTCAACCATGTACCCAACATATACCTCAACCAAAAGCCCTCATCAATTTCCTCATCCAAATCTGATTTGTAACTCTATAATAGACTTGGTGTATATGATCGCATACCAACAAAACTTCCTTAATTTTAACAAGAGACTAGCATTTTCATCAAACTTTACTTTAGTCTCACATGACTAATTTTGGATTAGTCAAAAACCCTAACTTGCAATAATCATAACTATGTACCTGTAATGAATAAAGATCTGAAAATGGTATACAATGTTCTTTAGTTTCTTTATGCAATTCCTCCAGATTTCACTACTTGGAACCTCTCAAAAAAGGAGTTATAGCAAAAATGACATACCTTGTTGAATTTTGGCATATTCTAGAGAGCGAACTTGTAGAGCATTCCCCGAACGGAATATTTGTTGTATGGATCTGAAAATTGTACACATAATACTAAAGATTGTACTCTAACTAATACATTTGGTCTTACTGAATTTGGATCTGTTATGAACAATTTATGATGTTTTCACCTGAAACACTTGTTTTAGACAAGTTTCAGGACTAGCCACAAACCCTATTTTCCACAGCATGTAACTCCAAAAATAAAATGACCCACAAGATGAAATTTGTACCAAAGATACTTGGATATGTTTCCTCAATGGCCCCCGGATTTCATGGTCTGAATCATTCTAGAAAAAATGTTATTGCTAAAATGGTGAGATGACCTGTAAATAACATACCTTAGAAAGCATCATCAAAAGAATTTATCCTCCCTTGAATTTCACCCTTCTTTATTTCACCTTCCCTCTGAAATTCGGCTTAGATATCCTTTGGTTACCTCAGTCATCTATAGATATTCAATATTCTTAAGTGTGATTAAAATGAAAGAGCCTTGCCTCTTATTTATACTTTCATGTAGCTTCCTCAAGGAGTTACCTTTTAACCATTTTAACCCACTTTCCTTATTTTAAGGTTAACCCACTTCTAATTTCTCCATTAAATTTATTGTTTAAATAATTTCTTTTGTATTAACTTTGACTTATAGTACACTCATCACTTCACTTTATTATTTACCTTCTAAAATCTCTTAAACCACTTTGACTACTTTGACCTTTTGGGGCTTCTAGATTACTCATGAGGGTTCTTCAACTTCACATGGCCATAACTCTAACCGTGAGGAGTTATGTGACGTTCCAAATACCACTGGAAATGGAATGACATGTATTATCTATCTAAAATAGTATTTCCTGCAAATATATCAAAACTCATACCATTATCCATCAAACAAACTTGGGTCCATTACCCAAACCTAGGTTCTCCAACTTCTCATGGCCATAACTCTCTAACCGTGAGGAG
>JZKD02S1593928.1:0-10107 GCA_000966675.3 Picea glauca
CATACAATGTAAGTCAACAAAGGCTATAGATTAGACAAAGACAAGAAGGAAACATGTAAAATCCAAGTTTTAAAATGTTGCTAAGGAAAAGGATTGTATCTACGTGAAAGCCACAGAGCATGTTTTTTCTCTTCAAAAATGGGAGAAGGAATCTTGATATACTTTGTTCATCTCAAAGAAGAATATCAATGAATTAGTGTTGAGTGTCTCTACTACATAGGACCTGCTAAACCCACTTTATTAGCCATGTGAAACTTCCCCTTCATATACTACTAGTTAACAATGCAATGAATGGACATGTCATAAAATAGCCTAAAAATAACTAAAAAAAATTACAAATATATTTTTTTGTTTACTAGGGTGTATGTTACCTGGTGGTCTAAGAAACCGTGGCCTAGGGGCATCTAAGTCGTCAAAATCGCCCAGGGATCACATCCTGTGTGGGCCACACCAACCCTTAACATGACTAAATTTTTTCGAGTGTCTCCTCTCAACTACTGCAAATTTCGAACCTTGACCACCTTACATAAAACATAAAATCACCCCGGAATCACACCCGACCTAGATGACTAAATTTTTTCGAGTAACTCCTCTCAACTACTACGAATTTCAAACCTTGACCACCTTACATAACAAAATCCTCGAAATCCAATCACCCTAACAAAATGTGACCAAAAAATACAAATATTAAATTAATTATATATATATATATATATATATATATATATGGTGTCCATTACCATCCCAAAAAACTTTTCCAACTAAGTTCTAACAAATAAAGTTGGAAATGCATTGGAAAAGAAACCACATGGAGTGCTTTGACTCGGAAAAGCAAAATCTCGTGCAACTTTTTGATGTTACTATAACCGAAATTTCGTCTTTAGCTCTTTAGACTCTAACCTACAGGACCACAAAACTCATGAGTATTATTAAAAGTATTTGTTCTTTATCTTAGTTTTTTCATATAACCTTGGCATGTGCGATGGTGGACAACCATAGATCCATATAATAATAAAATATACTATGTATTCATATAATGGGAATTTAATTGTTTTATGAAATAATTTTTTTCAGCTATATAAATTATTATTTTTTGTTGTTTAAAATCTATTTTTAAATGTAGAAATAGATTCAGCTAATACTCAAATTCTATAAAAAGTAATTACTTAAATTTATGAATCCAACAATTTCGATCAAATATCCTAAAAAAAATTATAAAATCTTTAGCATGCGGCCTTGTAATCCATCTAAAAAAATGGATTAAAACGCCGACAATTTTCAAGGTAGAAATTGTTGCAGAATTGTTTTTGGCCCACGCTGTTCGCCAACGGCTCCTCCCAAATATCGCCCAAAGGGTATTGCAGGATATTGAAGAAATTGCGGGAAGGAGCAAATAGAGGAGGAAGTGCTGCAGCGTGGAATTTTTTGTTGATGCGCCAAAAATATCTGCGAACCTCATATGCAGAGCCCCGTAATTGTGGTAAACAATCCATAATGTTGCTGAAGCAAGAAACATGAAAGAAGATGATAGATTTGTCTTCATGAAAGACGACAAGATATCGACAGGCAGCTTTTGTTGCCCGTTCTGAATGTTTGACTACACATCTTCATCATGAGTAACACAGAGAACATTCTCCCATGAAAGTTAATCTACCAGTGCTTGAATCACAGGTAAGTATTTCATGTGCATCTACAGTACTTTCTGGCTATTGGTGCAGCTCTAAACATACAGGCTCTACAAAATGTTCCATCGTTCCAACAGGTAAAAGAACATCTAGTTCATGATGGTTCAGTGCCCAGTTGGTGTTTGATGAAGGCTTGGTGCTTATTGCACAGTCTTTCACCTATTTCCATCATGGTGCTTTCAGCGATGGCCATCTTATCCTCTAGAGTCGATTTCCCTGTAAGAAACCAAAAGACTCAAATATGTTGATTGGGTGATATAGTCACAAATTGTTTACCATCAGGACTGACCTCTAGTGTAGAAACTGTAGTCTTAGATTTTGCCAAATCATAGAGGTTCATCTATGTCTTAAACTTGAACTCTACTCCTTTATTTGAAAACTTATGTGTTGCAGGAGACCAATACTCAATCAGCTCAGCTCCTTGGCATCTACATACATGACCATGTCAAATGTATGGTTGTACATCTTAACTTTTACTGGACCACTATGAATCTTCTTCAAAATAATAAGTTGGCTGCTATTAGGACATGCATCATAAATATGGAATATCAGGCGAAGTCCCATCAGTCATCACAATAACATTGCCTTGTGGGGTTTAATTTTGAACCATTGGACGTTTATTTTCAGTTTATCTTCAGAAAACGCAAGCAATATTATGATTAATTGTGAAAACCTATACAGTCATAATTGAATTATTATCATCATATCATTGTTGACCACATCATGAATCTTTGCAGCTTGATAATTAGAAATTTTACATCAAAGTAATTGTTAGGAACATGATGAAATTTGTCAGTCAAATACAACTAAAACTTTCTCTTACTTATCAACTTTTTTTCTCAAACTGTCTAAGTTGTCAAAACTTTCAAATTTGATGGGTGTTTTAGTTTTGAAATTCGTAACTTAATTCTGATACATGTGAGCAGAGGGCAAAGAGTTGAAATAAGTCGGCTAAACCTGGACAGGACACTTAGGCCGAGCAGAAGTAGCAGCAAGGGCAAGCCTCAGCCATATCAAGCCTTCTTCAGTCAGCTTATTGTTATTTGAATAAAATGGCTCCTCAACTGTGGGAAAGCATGTAGCATCCTTAGCCTAATTGTGTGAAAGCATGTAGCATCCTTAACCTAATTGTAGATTTGGGTTATCAGAGGGCCCAACCAGGCATTCCGATAACCCAAATCTACAATCAGATTCAGCTACAGATATACATGTCCGCATCTATTTGATAGATGATGATCTAGAAGCCATATGAGTTAATGCAATGCCAAGCATAACCAAATCGTCGAGAAACTCTGAAGGATCTGCATGTCTATGACTGTTGAATAGTTGGCTTGAAATCAAAGCAGAATAATCATAAGTACAAACATAAATAGATGCTTTTGAGTCTAGAGCAGGCCACATAAACAAAAAAAGGAAATTTCTTCATGGAGCAATGCTCTGATATCAATTGATATGTAAATTAGTATAGCTGCTAACTTGTGGTTGGTGAATGTCGAAAGACTTACGGCAGATAAAAAAAACTCTCGGGTTAAAAAAAACTCAGTAAAAACATTAGGTCCATGCATGAAGAAAAGGCTTCACATCTTAACCACCTAATCTCCACTGACAAAGGGATGAAGAATAATTAAACATGGCAATCATATGATGTTACAGTAATTTTTTAATATGATTAGAATTTAAGATTAAAAGATCATTAATTGTACCCATCTCCAATAGGTATAAGCCTTTCGGCCTAACAAAAAAGAAAATGTAAATTAGACATTCTAGTAGATCTAGAACTAGTTTCTTACATAGCAATAGCCTTCCTTTATATGAATGGGGATGGTTAATTTTGACTATGTCATCTCCTTTATTTAATATTAAAAACTAGTTAGACTTATTTAGTATTCTAATACTTGGTAGATTTAATATCCACTTCTCTAATACCTCTTTTGGGATCCATACCAATATTTACATATACAAATGAATATTAAATAATAATAATAATCTATTTTTAAGGTCACCACTAAGCAGTGCATTAAATTTGCCTATGAAATCTTTTATTTGTGGGACAAGGGACCCCCTTCATGCAACTATTTGATTGCTAAAGTCTACAGAGGTGCTACACCCTCTGGATTTGAGCATGTAACTTCCTAGGATGAAACACATGTTCTTAACCATTACATAGTAGAAGGCTATAAACCCAAAACATCAAATCCTTCCCAAGTGAATTTTAACTTCCATATCAACATTAACATACTTTTAAAAATTCTATCCATACCTCATGGTCATCCAAACTATTACATTTGATTTGTAATAACCTCCATATTTCACCACACATATTTTGTTGTTAATGAATCCTATCACCATGCCAATATTACTTCAACATAGAATCCTTGTAATGAGATGATATAACGTCAATGCATGATGATCATATCTACCATATTAACTTAGTTTGTAACAAAATTTTTGTACTTTACAATGAATAAACAATATATTACAGGGAGGGAAATACATGGACAAGAAATATTAATCAAAGTAGAAAGTTAAATAGATATATTCATTCTCAATAATTATATATAAATCATGTTATGATAGTTATGATAGGGATGTAGAATCTCTTTGACCACATGAAGTAGCAACACAGAATGATGGTCTAGTTACTTAACCTAGTTTAATATGTTGTAGCGAATTTATATACTTCACAATGTTAATAAATAATATATTATATGGAAGGAGAATCTTCTCAAAAAAGAGATTAATTAAATTAGAGAGTTAGTCAACAAAAGTGTACATACTCTACTCCATATAGATTTGAACCTATGACTTCTTAAGAGGAAATCCATATTCTTAACCATTACATAGTAGAGGGCTATAAACCCAAAACATCAAATCCTTACCAAATGAATTTTAATTTCCATAGTGACTTCCTATAATGTTACCTTTAAAAATTCCATCCATACCCATGGCCATCCAAACTATTCCATTTGATTTGTAAGAACCTCCATGTTTCACCACATATATTTTGTTGTTAATGGATCCTATCACCATGTGATGACATGATGACAATGCATGATGAACACATGTGATGACGTAGAATCCCGGTAATGAGATGACATGATGACAATGCATGATGAACACATCTACCATACTAGCTCGGTTTTTTACAATGAACAAACAACATATTACAAGGAAGGAGATACATGCACAAGAAAGATTCATCAAAGTAGAAAGTTGAATATGTATATTCATTCTCATTAATGATATATACATCATGTTATGATGGGGATGTAGAATCCCTTTGATCACATGACGTAACAATGAAGAATGATGGCCTAGTTTTTTTTGTGTTTATGAAGTTTGAAAAACAATTACATAACATTAAAAACAAACAAACACATATATCATGACCAAATATACCATGAAAAACACATTTAATTATTGTGGTTGAGCCAAGTTGACATTTTAAGAGCTCTACCTTGATTTGGACAACGAAGAAATCCAACCTACCCTACTTATATTATACAATGAAGGCAAGCAATATTTATTGGACTGTCATGAATACATTCAATAAAATATACATACAAGTGGAGATATCTATATTATCCTTCAAATAAAATAAACATTATGTGTATAGGTTACACTATTTTCCATCTCCCTTGTAATGTAGGTCTTTAATCAATTAACACGAGTGATAAATTGTGAATGAAAATAAATAATGTGTTACAGAGGTTGAGAAGGCTTATGGCATGGTAGTGGTAGTGCCTATTGGAGTTAGTAATAAATCAACATAAATTCCACACCATATTGAACATAAATATATAATCTTTATTTTTTCTATTATGTCAAACAACACATACATTAGCAGAGAGACACCACCTATAATGCTAGTATATAACCCATGCTAGTATATAACCCTAGCCTGGCTACCATGAAGATTTTCTATTTCACAACTTGTTCTACCTGAGAAAGGCATGATATGAGGATCACACTCACAACTAGTGAACAACAACATAACCATCATGGAACTAATGGGGAGAGATTGGTCCTACATCATGATGACCATCATCATCATCATGATAGTTAGCAAAGAAAAACATGAAAGTCCCTCCCATCTAGATGAACTTCACCTTGTCAACACTATGACCCTATTGATTCAATGGATGGATCTGACTCCTTTCTTAAACATACTAGATTATATCTCACTTGAATCATGCTCTTGGGAAGGGAATTGCACCAAATAAATAACTTCAGGAAACTGGATGGAGAAGTTGCAAGAAGAGGCCCTGCATAAGAGTAGTCATCGTTGCACATAAAACACCCAAAATTAATGCTATAGAGAATGTTATAGATTTGATAGAATGAGAGTTTCCACATGTGGTCACAAAAACAATTGATATCATGTGCAAAAAATGGGCACTACATCATCCCATAGAAGTATGTATCTCATATTTGGTTTGTGAAATCTAAGCTTGCAATAAAATATTCATCTCTCCATCTTCTAATTAGTGAGTGGACAAGCACTGCCTTAACTTGGGAAACCAACAAGCATTGAATCTAAGTTAACATAATAGCCAACATGGCAGTTGATCTAGAATGGATAGTTATATTGTTTTTCACCCGTATTGATGCTTTCCGAGTGGAAAGAATTGGAGGAATCAACTTGTAGGGTCATTTTAATGGTAGGTCCTAGTTTGGAAAATTGGGGTTTGAAACCTTTTGGAGAAATTTTGAGGCATCAAACATCATTTTTTGGTGCAAAAATGATTGGAAGGTGCAAAAAGTGTTCTACACACCGATACCTTTCTAATGGTGCAAGAATCACCCCAATCAGAGTCTGTATGTGAAAGTTATGCCTCTCACAAGTTGACCTACCATGTTGACCACCATGGTATGAGAGGATGCCATGTCAACCCCCGTTACTCACTTATATGGGGCTAGCCATGTATGGAATTTAAAGAAGATTATATAAGGTCCAAAACCTTATCACAATTGAGGGTTGAGGAAGTGAAAACCCTACCCCTAGATGGTTGTCAGACCATGTTAAATATTGGGCTGCTAGGAGGAGAGGGGGTTCCATTCTATGTTATTATATTTTGTTCCATAGCAAAGCAGAACAACTGGGAGTGGGAAAATTAGAGAGCATAATAGAGGGGGTTAATGTTCTGTATCATCTTAATAGGCCACAAGTCTTGGATGAATCCATAGAGACTTCCCTCTCCTTTGTACTTGCATTATTTCCACACCAGACAAAAGAGAGTGGAGCAACCTCACCTTTTAGTTGGGTTTTCTCCCGTAAGGGTTTTCGAGAACAAATATTTGTGTTATTTTGTGGATGGCGTGTGATTGTATTTTATTGTTCTCTATTTTCTGCATTTTATCTATTTCATGCATGAATATAAGGAGAAAATCAGTAACTAAAGATTCTGGAATCTAAAGGAATTTAACCTTCATAGTGTAGATTTCAGTTTTATTTATTAGATCTATTGTGACAAACTGTTCCAGTGAAATATCCACGACAGTTAATAGATCAACAATCATTGACATTAAGACCTTTGTCAAGGTTATAAGGAGAAGAAAAATGCAGTGGAAATTGGTTAATAAGAGAATGATCTAAGTTGAGGAGGGAACTTGACGGATGGCACACCACATCAATAAATCATAGGAGGATAGGAGGATTAGGGCATCCATAGTATGGATGATATGTAGTGATTTGTAATTGATTGCAAGTAAAAGAATGAAAGGTGGGTTGCAAGAGGTCACTAACAAAGGATGACAAATTCGAGTAGAGTCGCACCATAAAAAAATGCCTTCATCATTTTCACTACTACTTATTAATTTTTATTTATTATTCATTAGTGTTGTTACAAATATTATTATATTTCATATTTATCTAATATCCTTACGAGATTCAATAATGTCTTGCATGATTTTTTCATTATAAATGGTGTTTTAGTGGTTGCATTGATAGATGCAATTCAACATTTTTTTATATAAGTTTATAAGGATGATTTTATAGACATTGTAATGGCATTGAGTCCATTGGTTGGATAAGCAATCATTTCTATCGATTGTCAAGGTAGATATCTGTCTTGGACTTTATTTTAGGGTAAATCACCAAAAAACTTGTACTATTTTGTGTGTTTTATTTTGTGTGTTTCATTATCGAGTAGTTCAAATTTTTTTTTTCATAAATTTTCTAAACTTTTGTGTGTTTCATTATTGAATTTATCTTTCAAGATGTTGTTTTAAACTTTTACTTTTAGATTCTTTAGGTTTTAATGTTTTTATTTTGTTAATACACAATTTTTTTCAATTTTAAAATAAAAATTTATTGAAGTCATTACAACAATATACTCATTATGAACAAGTATACAATGCAACAAAATGATTCAATATGATGGAGTCGCTCTTGCTCATGAGTGTGGTGGCTAGGGTTTAACCCTGACCACTCACATCCTCCGCGCGCGTCTGACCTGCATCCCTCGTGCATGTCTTCTTCGTTGGTCATGGTGGCGGCCTCATCCATTTATGTGGGTGCCCCAAGAAGTGGGGCCATTCCCTCCATATCTGTGTCCAGGCCGGTTTCAGTTTCGTAGTCTGGTGCCTCCTTTCGGGATGTTGTTCAACGAGACTCTCCTCCTCCTTCCTTGTTTCTTTTGGTTCATGAAGCCCCTTCCCTTGTCATTCCCATGGGAAAAGATGTTGAGGAAGAGGAATATTATTACAAATCCATGAGTTTGGTCTGTTGCTTCAATGGTTTTTGGCCAAAGTTAGTTGATCTCAACAACTGGATCTCGACTACCTAGATCCCTATCATGCATCAACAAGATTTCATTCATCCTTGTGCCAAAGGATTCTTCATTGTTGAGTTCGACTTTGAGGATCGAGATCTGATTCTCATCTCATGTCCATGATTTTGGGGAAACTTAGGTTTGTGCATGAAACCCTGGATTCCTTCTTTCAATCTCGCTATTGACATTCTCCCCTCAACCTCTGTTTGGGTGAGACTTCCCAATCTGCGGATTGCATTTTTGGGGTTTACCCTCTCTTGAAGCCATTGGTTCGGCTTTGAGAAAGTTCCACTTTGCAAGACGTGAAAATACAAGGCACAACACCTCTACTATTTCCCGTATCTATGTGGAAATGGACTTTACTAAAGGGTTCCTAGCTGAAGTTATTTTTTCTGGTAAAAATTATTCTTAGTCTCATAAACTAGACTATGAGAGAGTCTCCTTGTGTTGCAAATCTTGTTTTGAAACAAGTCATCTTGCAACCCATTGTCCTAAAGGGTCTAGGAAGAGTAGAAAGCTTCAGAAATCCACTTGGTGGGTGGGATCTAATGATGACCATCAAGTATCAAAAGACTACGAGCAACCTCTTCGAGTTAGTGAAAGTTCATCTCAGCTAGATCCTACTATTCATCCAACTTCGTTATCTCAAGACTTGCACCAAGAATCCATTTAGAAGCTGGAGAAAGAGGCATCTTCCCCTCAGGTCTCATATGAGGGACTTCTAATCCAACCATATCCTCAACCATCAACATGCTGGGAAAATCAAGCGGATGAAGATGAGGTATTGGATCAAGAAAAAATAGAAGCTCCAGATCAAGACAATCCAGGAATTATAGGCATCAAAAATACCTCAACATCTGCAAATGAAGTTTGGATGGTAGTCTAAAATAAGAAGAAATCACATGGAACATCATAGGCAATGGTAACATGAAGTCAGGCCTGCAAGTCAGACAAAAAGGCGAGTTCTTCCCCAACAAGTTAATTTAGATGCAATGTCTCTTCACTTTTATCTTCAGAGTCTTTTTTCGAGTGTATCCAATGAGGTTGTTTTATGTGAAGTTTTCATTTGAGTATTTGAAACAATGATTCCTAGCTTGTAGTAGTTGTTTATTTAAGGCCCTAGATTGGCCTGAATTTTGTAAGATTTTGTAACTCAACGGTTTTGACCACGCCCTTTTTTGATAATACAAATCTCCTAGTTTTTGTTAAAAAAAAAAACAAATTATATACTCATTATGAGCTCAACATATCACTTTACAAAAATAAAACCTTGATGGGAGAATAACACTCCATTTCACAATCACTTAAGTTAAACCCAATTAACTATATATAAAAAAAAAGTTTTATTATGATGTATTACTCATTTTTTTTTCATATTTTTTAATAAAAATTTCAACAAATTCAATATTATATACTTATATATATTTTCTTCTTTTTATCTAATTTTTCAAATCAAAATTAAAAATTAATATGTACTTCTCTTCTTTTAAAAATTATTTTAAACTCCCCCTTTCCTTTCACACAATTTTTTTCTAATTAATCCCTTATATTAATAATAAATTAAATAATTTATGACATTGACATAAATATTAAGACATTAAAATTAAATATAAAATATTTGCCATACTTAAGTTACATTATATACAATT